>JBCFYV010009882.1:92982027-92993884 GCA_039000515.1 Timema cristinae
TAATACTGAATGGTTATTTATACATCTGAATATGGCAAAATTTAGCTTTGTGTAAATATAGTAACTAGACTATATCAATCATTAACAGACCAAGCATTATTATGAAAATTTTTTGAGTTAGCACTGTCATCTGTTAGGATCAACTTTAATGTGGAAAAATGATTATTAGTGTGAAATGTTCTGGCCTCCATAGATGTTTATACCAACCGCAATGATTCTAAAAACTGTTTATAGAGAAACACCAATAGTCAAAATACTTTTTTTTTCAATTTAGCTTACATTTTAACTATATATATATATTTATAAATTGAAAAAGGATATCTGGACATGGGAATACAACCCGGGACCTTCGGCTTAAGGTTTAAATAATCTAACCACTGCCTTATCCAGGAGTCTTCCCGTATTCATGGTCATTCTTAACTCTTATTTTAAGGCAGATTCTGTGATGGTCGTACGGAAACAGTCAATTACATATGGGCGATCAATTAAGAATCACGAGCTATCCACGCAACCACCATCGACTCAGGAGGCTTTTATAGTACAATGACCAACGACAATTGTACGAATGTACATTTTGAGATGGTTTTAATAGCCAGGCTATTATTTTTGATAATTATGGTTTTAGCCGTATCTAAATATAATATTATTTATATTGAAAAATGACACCTGGGCACGGGAATCGAACCCGGGACCTCTGGCTTAGTACGCCAATGCTCCAACAAATGAGCCACATAAGAGTCGAATGAGTTTTGTAGCAATATTGTTACTTCACGGGAAAATGTAAAGGGAGGGAGACAAATATAAACAAATAATAATGATGACGTTTGGTTTTTATGCTCACCACGCAATATGGAAGCGAGAGCAGTGAAGCCTTGAAACACTAACCGATGATGATGAAACACTAATCGATCATCTCTGAGACACTGATCCGACCTAAAGCTGTTTAAGAGCGTTCATCATAGCAGGCCAAACTCGGCTCCCGGCTCGTTTGTGTGTGTGCGTGCGTGCGTGCGTGCGTGCGATGTATGTGAGTAAAAGGGAAAAGAAAATACCTACGATATGTCAGATGATTGAATGATGAATATAAATTTTCCGTGGTGACAATGGGGGACAAAGCGACAAAGTTTCTTGTTAATAACTACAGTATGTCCCTATTAAGACAGAATGAAGATTTGTGCACAGTGCTTATCTGTGAATCCATTCTAAAATGGTAAAAAACGACCTTTTCAATGCAGTTTTTATTCCAAATATAATTTAATATTTCAACAATGTTCAGTATTAGGAACTTCTATTAACTATTTAATCTCCATTAATGTTTAATCAGAAATGATCCAAGTACAATATTGTCTGTTTTAATTTACCATTTCTAGCCGACTGTATCAAAGTTGATTGGTTTGTGATGGACGCTCTTAAATTCAAACTTTGTTTGAGTTGAACCCAAGGGAGTGATTCCTGAGCACTTTCTGATATGTTTATAATGCTTTGCCATATAACTTTACATGGAAAATCACTTGAGATGTTCAAGAAATGCACTCGGAATATGGGGCCAGGGGTCCGATTCATAGTCTACAGTAGGCGCGTGTTGTCCCAGAGGAAAATGGGCAAATAGCTCCACTTGGTTAGACCCCTGTGATAAATATCATACCCGCTTCAGTATAAGGTGTCACTCTAATTTTGGGATAGCCTGCTGAAGACGATAGATCAAGTTTTAATCCCCAGTCAGGTCTACTGAGAGTAGTTTTTTCCTAAATGGTTTTCCCACTCTCCTCCCACGCAAATGTAGTAGATTACCTCTAAAATGATTCCTTTATCATCTATATATCATTAGAGAAGTTATAATATATGCGTATAGCCTGAACAGGTAGTAAGATATGGTGATGATAAAAACATATCAAACAAAATAAAACCTTTTGAGTTTTTTTTATTTAGCACCGCGTATTACTACCCGTTCGGTTTATATGCTTATGGACTAATTATGCTAATGGTTTTAGGGATTTAGAAGGTTGAATCTAGAGGAAATGAACCCGTATTTGCTTGGAGGAAGAGTGTAAAACCATTTAATAAAAACCACCCACAGTTCACCCGACCGAGATTCGAACCTCAATCTTCCCGTCCTCTGCAGTCTAGCTCAACATGAAACTAGCGCGTTAGCCAACTACGCCACCGAGGTGAGTAACTTTTTAATGCTTTTAAATACATACTTATAGATTCAATATTAATAACGGCTTAATTTAAGGGATAAGAGATAAAAATAAATGTTTGATTACCTATATAAATGCCTCTAGAAAAATTTTTTTTGGGGGTTTAAATTTTAACTTTCCTCACTTAATTATATACAATCAAACCCACTTTAGTGGCCTCATGGGCTAGGGCGTAGCTTTCACAATAGACTAGACTCTCCAGTAAGAAACAACGTGTCCACTCTATTATCCTCCTCCCTTGTAGGAAAGAAGTGGGGGGGGGGGGGGATGTATCTATTTAGAAGACGAAGCTAATTTAAAAGTCATTAGAAAAATGTGTTTTAATTTTTAATTGTTTATTTACGTTTATGTGATAAATATTTAGTAAAATTATCCACTTAGCAATGTGATCTGATCAAAATAACTTCTTAGATAAAATGCAACATATAATATTTGTCATACTAAAGGAAGATCTCTTAATAATCTTTTGTTCTTTTTGATGAATACATTTCCCTTATAGTAAGTACCTGTTACTTGGATGGACCTCTTTCCAACCTAGATATGATAATAGCTTGTTTCCATTAACCAACAAAATAATAGTTTTTCTTAAGTTAGAGTACACCTAAAGCTGGAGCTACGACTCACTAAAAACCACATCATTGTTTTAAAAAAAGGCATAATTGCCAGAAATAAGCTCAACAGTTAGAGTTTGTATTTGAAAAAGAATATATCTATGTTCGTTATTAGATACATATTACTTTACACATACTTTGAAATCGATATAAAATACAAATTAATAAACTTCAGTTAAACTATTTATTTAAGAAGAAATTTAATAATCTCACATGGGGTGTATATTAATTTTTTTTAATGATATATATACTACCCGTTTGGGATGTACGCATATGTACTAATTAAGGGCCATCATTAAACTACTTAAGCCTTTTTTTCGTGATTTTCACTCCTCCCCTCTGCCCCCACGTAATTTATCGTATGATGTTCTGTCATCCTTTCCTCTCCCCTCTATCTTACGTAATTTGTATATGGTTTGATGTGAATTAGACTATTTTGATATTTTAATTATATTTTTAAATCCTATTCTGTGGCCTCATGGTCTAAGGCATTACTCTCACAGTAGCCTAGATTGCCGATGACAGGGAGATCGGTGTACAAATCTCAGTCGGGTGTACTGAAGGTGGTTTTTCCGAAATGGTTTTCCACTCTCCCTCCACTTAAATGTTGGTATACTTCCTATAAATATAATCCTTCCTCATCCCTAAAATCATTAGCGTAATTAGTACATAGCTAAATACCGAGAACAGGCAGTCAGATGAGGTGCTAAATAAATATAATAAATTATTAAGCATAAGTATTGGTAATAAACAGACTGATATAGATTTTAAAATATTTTAATTTTAGTAAAATTTGGTATAACACATCCTAATTAAATGAAATAAAAGTGAAATTTTATGATTAATAAATTTGATTTTCGACAAAAGAAATTACATTTTTTCTCACCATAAACATTGATAAATCCTTACGTGAGATGGATTCTGACCTCCTCCCCATTCCCTTCGTAAGAAAATACTGATCCCATCTTCCCTAAAACACCTTTACGCAATTCAAGGACGAACCCTAAAGCGAATGTGCTAGGGATGAGTAAAGTTGAATTCTAGTCAAGGAAATGTACCCTAAGTCACGTGGAGAGAGAGAGAGCGAGAGAGAGAGAGAAAGAGAGAGGAAATATATAGAGAGGACAACTATTTAGGAAAAACCATCCTCAGTACACCTGAATGGACTTGAACTTGAACCCTGATCTCCCAATCATCAGCAGTCTAGTATATTGTGAAAGTTACGCCCTAGCCCATGCGGCCACTAAAGTGGGTTTGATTGTTTATAATTAAGTGAGGAAAAGTTAAAATTTAAACCCCCCAAAATTTTTTTTCTAAAAGCATTTATATAGGTAATCAAACATTTATTTTAATCTCTTAAATAAAATCTATTTTTTTAGTACACACCTTTATGTTTAGAATACGTAGAACATTAAAAACAAAGACTTTTATATATAGAAAAATTATTATTATTATTACCGCGTCTTACTGCCCGTTCGGGTTATACGCACTTACGCTAATGTGTAATGGTAGGGTGATTGTGAGATGAAATGAAGGACCTATAGTTTAACGTGGAATCCGAACCACGGTGGAGGCCTGGCATTCCCCACATTCACAAGATGTCTTGTCAGAGGTGAAGGAATGGTTTGGTAATCAGATAACTCTGTGCCGGGACCGAGGATTGAACCCCGGACCCCAGCACAGTCCGACACCTTACCCCTAGACCACCAGGTCACCTATATATAGAAAAAGAATGTTTCAAGATTGAAATACTAAACACATTTTTTTGCAGTATCCCAGTTCATCCGTCACTTTCTCACCTTTGATAATATAAAAACCAAAATGTAGGGATACGTAATTAGATATAAAGGATCCAACATCCCAGTTGAGCCTGGTTATCAAATTTAATATAATTAAAAGTTTATTGAGGTAGATTTCATAAATTGGCTTGTTGAAATATAATACACTTTATGAAATGATGTTTAAAAATAGGGCTTCCTCTGTTTAAATAAGAGTAAAACGGATATCATATGTTTTTCGGCAAACTATAATTTCTGTGTTTTGGTGAAATCTAGCCAAAATCTTTTACTTGATCAGCAGGACGTCTTACAACAGTCAGGCTCCTGGGTTAAATTCCCTATGATGGGCTAAAATATTTGTTTTAGGGAAATCTTACTTTCTAATTTAAAATATTTTTTGGTAGGTATAATAATATTTGATAATATTGCGTGTCTGTGCTACATCAATTTGTACCTCAGTTTGGGGAAAGATTAGCTCGTACTAATGTACCGTAGCTCAGGTGATGCCCGAATGTACTGATCGTACATCCTTTCCGTAGAGGCTCTTTCCATGTCCCGATGAGATGAGGTGAGGGTGGTAGTGATTGATAGTGAGTATGAGGGTGTGGAACCAGTGGAAAAAATTAAACCTAATTCAGTCTTAACTAACCAAATCCTTGTGACCGTTGGGGTAATTCCCCTTTCGGGAAAAGTACCCAAGGTGCCAGCTGAGAATCAAAACCGGGTCCCCTAGACTCGTAGCCAGGTGCACTAACCACTACACCACGGGGCTAGTTATGGGATAACATTTATTTTAGAATGTTATTATTATTAGCACCGCGTCTTACTACCCGTTCGGATTATACGTACTTAAGCTAATGTGTAATGGTAGAGTGATTGTGAGATGAAATGGAGGACCTAAAGTTTAACGTGGGATCCGAACCACGGTGGAGGCCTGGCATTCCCCATATTCACAAGTTGTGGCTAATATACGTCTTGTCAGAGGTGAAGAAAGGGTTTGGCAATCAGATAAATCTGTGCCGGGAATGAGGATTGAACACCGGACCCCTAGCACAGAAGTCTGACACCTTACCTCTAGACCGCCAGGTCACATTTTATAATTAAATAACAAACTAAATTGTATGTTGATATAAGCATATAATTTACAAATAATAAACCATTGATAAAATAAGAAATAATTCATTATGGTAAATGAATCACTTGAGTTGCATCACATTTGACATGTACACAACTTCATAGAAAGTATTTTTTGACTTTTAAAGAAACAATAAGTCCATGTATATCTCTTTTGAGATAGTTACAAAAAAAAATTATAGCTTACTTATTTTTGTTCTGATGATAACCATATGAGTAGATAACTTTTTAAAAACGGCAAGATACACAAACTGAATAATAAAAACCTTTATTTCATTGGTTAATTATATATTTATTAATTATTTTCTAGCGTGGAAATGTTTGAAAAGTTTCTTGCCTAAAATAACTAAGATATATTGACAGATTTATAACCATTTACTATTAGATTTTAACTTATATTTAAAGATTATTATTTATACATTTATTCATGTAATATTCAGAATTTTATTCAAAGTTATAGAAGACTCAATAATGAAAATACTAGACAATGAAGGTTGCATTATAGACCGGCTGGACTCGGGGCGTCATATTAAAGTTATTTGCAAAGAGGACCTACCTCAGGGTGACTTGTGTAAGTTTCCAACTAAAAGGGGAGGTTGCCGTCTCGGATGTTGTATCGTTCCATCATTCCACAAAGGTAAACGCTTATAAGTTAGGGATGAAGAAGGTAACATTTTAGAGAAAATGTACCCTCATTTAGATGAAAGGTGAGTTAAAAATCATTCAAGAAAAATAAATCTCTCAGTACACCCAGATTTTAATCTGACATCTGCGTCAACGGAGCGCCAAACTCTATGAGACTGACAATGAGTCGCCGTGCCAGTGATACAGGTAGCCTCAAGCTTGTATGCATACAATCTTATTTCATTCTTATTTATTACATATTTTTAAAGTAGTTCAGTAAAAAAATCTTATTGTTGTATAAATGAACACATACTTTTAAAATACTCGTAAAATAGGTTTTTGCTAATTCGCCGAGCGAAGCGAGGTTCTGTTTTAACTGGACCATTTGTTATTTTGTATGTCTGTCAGCATATTTGTTACTAAATAACTGTTAAATGCCTGTAACAATTTTAACTATTTGTATTGGGACATTCTTTGAATTAAGGCAAAAAAAACGTATGTACTGCACATGGTTTTTCGGTATGGCTATCCGTTTATCCACCTAGGTGGCGTAGTTGGCTAACGCGCTTGTTTATTGTTGAGCTACACTGCCGAGTACGGTGAGATAGAGGTTCGAATATCACTTGGGTGAACTGGGGGTAGTTTTTCCTAAATGGTTTTCCACTCTCCCTCTTCGCAAATGAGGTTTCACTTCCTCTATATTCAACCATCCCAATTCCTATCCCATTTGCGTAATTAGTACTTAAGCGTATTACCAGAAGGGTAGTAAGACGCGGCGCTAAATATATTATTATTAGCACCGCATCTTACTAACCGTTCGGGTTATACGCACACGCTAAGTATAAGTTATCCGTTTAAAGATGGCGGATTCTCAAATGTCTTTATAATATTTGTTTGTTTCACGATAACTGCCAAATGCGTAAACCAATTTTAACTAAATTTGTAAGGGATATTCTTTGGATCTAGACCGAACGATTTATGAAAAAAAAATGTCTATCTGATTATCCATTTAAATTATGTGGCCGCTCAAAAGGTTTTTCATTTTAAAGTTCATCTCAAAAGATTTTAATTCATAATTCTAAGCAATCGATTGAGTACCTAGGGCGGATTTTTTAAATGTTTACATAAAATGCGATACCGACATCTCAAACGGCGTGAACCACGGTTATTCTCTATGAATGTAATGTTCATTAGGATAAAGTATTGTTTTTAGCCTTCCTTGATCACTTAGTCTTTATGATCGGAGGATGTGAGTGAGGTCCACTGTTAATAGAATTACCAGTTATTATCGAATCCTTGTTTAACATGTGAGTCCAATAGTTAATAAAGGCGAGTTCATAGATCCGTTGACCAAAAAACACTCTATACAATATTTTGTCATTTCTCTCCGGAGGCCATTTAACGGGACAAAAGCGAGGTAATTGTAATACATTTTGTTCCATTATGGGAAATCAAATGTGTGCTTTACGTTGGGGTATAATTCAGTTTGATTTATAGAGTCAATCTGCAGAACTCCCAGGCCAGGTTATCAAATGAGCTACGGCCTTTAAATTAGACGCAATCAGACACGTGCAATTATTCAGGCCAAACGTTTTTAGTGGTCAATCTTTATGTTTATTTAAATAATATGTTACATTTATATCACTATATAACAAAAAAAGAATAATTTACTTGAACGTCAAACTGTTAATCATTCAATCAATGGAACTCGATTTTTAGGTAAATTGTATGTTTTAACACATTGCTTGTGATTTGATGCATGTTTGAGTGTTGTGTGTAACAAACCAAATATTGTTTTGTATGTTCCACATTTCACTACACATCTGAATTATCCACATATTTACACTAATGTGGTAGTAATGAGGAATATAGAATAGTACCATGCTCCACGTCTTACTACCCGTCCGGGATATCCACATATTTATACTAATGGGGTAGAGATGAGGACGATAGAATAGTACCGTACTCCACGTCTTACTACCCGTCCGGGATATCCACATATTTACACTAATGGGGTAGCGATGAGGAAGGTAGAATAGTACCGTGCTCCACGTCTTACTACTCGTCCGGGATATCCACATATTTACACTAATGGGGTAGCGATGAGGAAAATAGAATAGTACCATGCTCCTCGTCTTACTACCCGCCCAGGATATCCACATATTTACACTAATGGGGTAGCGATGAGGAAGGTAGAATAGTACCGTGCTCCACGTCTTACTACTCGTCCGGGATATCCACATATTTACACTAATGTGGTAGTGATGAGGAAGATAGAATAGTACCGTGCTCCACGTCTTACTACCCGTCCGGTATATCCACATATTTACACTAATGGGGTAGTTATGAGGAAGGTAGAATAGTACCGTGCTCCACGTCTTACTACCCGTCCGGGATATCCACATATTTACACTAATGGGGTAGCGATGAGGAAGGTAGAATAGTACCGTGCTCCACGTCTTACTACCCATCCGGAATATCCACATATTTATACTAATGAGGTAGTAATGAGGAAGGTAGAATAGTACCGTGCTCCACGTCTTACTACCCGTCCGGGATATCCACATATTTACACTAATGGGGTAGTGATGAGGAAGGTGGAATAGTACCATGCTCTGCGTCTTACTACCCGCCCAGGATATCCACATATTTACACTAATGGGGTAGCGATGAGGAAGGTAGAATAGTACCGTGCTCCACGTCTTACTACCCGTCCGGGATATCCACATATTTACACTAATGGGGTAGCGATGAGGAAGGTAGAATAGTACCGTGCTCCACGTCTTACTACCCGTCCGGTATATCCACATATTTATACTAATGAGGTAGTAATGAGGAAGGTAGAATAGTACCGTGCTCCACGTCTTACTACCCGTCCGGGATATCCACATATTTATACTAATGAGGTAGTAATGAGGAAGGTAGAATAGTACCGTGCTCCACGTCTTACTACCCGTCCGGGATATCCACATATTTACACTAATGTGGTAGAGATGAGGAAGATAGAATAGTACCGTACTCCACGTCTTACTACCCGTCCGGTATATCCACATATTTACACTAATGGGTAGTTATGAGGAAGGTAGAATAGTACCATGCTCCACGTCTTACTACCCGTCCGGGATATCCACATATTTATACTAATGGGGTAGAGATGAGGAAGATAGAATAGTACCGTACTCCACGTCTTACTACCCGTCCGGGATATCCACATATTTACACTAATGGGGTAGCGATGAGGAAGGTAGAATAATACCGTGCTCCACGTCTTACTACCCGTCCAGGATATCCACATATTTACACTAATGGGGTAGCGATGAGGAAGATAGAATAGTACCATGCTCCTCGTCTTACTACCCGCCCAGGATATCCACATATTTACACTAATGGGGTAGCGATGAGGAAGGTAGAATAGTACCGTGCTCCACGTCTTACTACTCGTCCGGGATATCCACATATTTACACTAATGTGGTAGAGATGAGGAAGATAGAATAGTACCGTACTCCACGTCTTACTACCCGTCCGGGATATCCACATATTTACACTAATGGGGTAGGGATGAGGAAGGTAGAATAGTACCGTGCTCCACGTCTTACTACTCGTCCGGGATATCCACATATTTACACTAATGTGGTAGTGATGAGGAAGATAGAATAGTACCGTGCTCCACGTCTTACTACCCGTCCGGTATATCCACATATTTACACTAATGGGGTAGTTATGAGGAAGGTAGAATAGTACCGTGCTCCACGTCTTACTACTCGTCCGGGATATCCAAATATTTACACTGATGGGGTAGTGATGAGGAAGATAGAATAGTACCATGCTCCTCGTCTTACTACCCGTCCAAGATATCCACATATTTACACTAATGGGGTAGCGATGAGGAAGGTAGAATAGTACCGTGCTCCACGTCTTACTACCCGTCCGGGATATCCACATATTTACACTAATGGGGTAGCGATGAGGAAGGTAGAATAGTACCGTGCTCCACGTCTTACTACCCGTCCGGGATATCCACATATTTATACTAATGATGGTAGTAATGAGGAAGGTAGAATAGTACCGTGCTCCACGTCTTACTACCCGTCCGGGATATCCACATATTTACACTAATGGGGTAGTGATGAGGAAGGTGGAATAGTACCGTGCTCCACGTCTTACTACCCGTCCAGGATATCCACATATTTATACTAATGAGGTAGTAATGAGGAAGGTAGAATAGTACCGTGCTCCACGTCTTACTACCCGTCCAGGATATCCACATATTTATACTAATGAGGTAGTAATAGGAAGGTAGAATAGTACCGTGCTCCACGTCTTACTACCCGTCCGGGATATCCACATATTTACACTAATGGGGTAGCGATTAGGAAGGTAGAATAGTACCGTGCTCCACGTCTTACTACCCATCCGGGATATCCACATATCTACACTAATGAGGTAGAGATGAGGAATTTAGAATAGTACCGTGCTCCACGTCTTACTACCCATCCGGGATATCCACATATATACACTAATGTGGTAGTGATAAGGAAGGTAGAATAGTACCTTAGTCTTACTACCTGATTTAATATATCACTAGAGCATTTTCTGTTGAAAATTCAAAATTTGACGATTCTATAACAAATTCCGAGTAGAGTTCAATCTACTAGCCGTCTCACCCACCTAGGTTGCATAGTTATCTAACGCGCTACTTTATGTGATCTAGACTGCTGAGGAAGGGAGCATCGATGTTCGAATCCCACTTGGTGAACTGGGGGTGGTTTTCTAAATTGTTTCGACTCTCCCTCCAGACAAATGTGGGTTCGCTTAATCTATATCAAACTTCCCAATTCCTAACCCATTTCTGTAATTAGTACTTAAGCGTATAACCCGAATGGTTAGTAAGACGTGGTGCTAATTATTATTACTGGCCGTCTTTAGAGCAATTTCCAAGTAAAATTAGAACTTTGTTGACTCCACAGCATTTTCCGAGGAAAATTCTAATTCAAACGTTTTGTAACATTTTATGGCGGAAATTTGATCTTTTCGTGCCATCACCCAACTCTATAACATTTTCCAGGGAAAATTCGATCTCATCTTTCTAACATTCAAATTGAGAACTTTTCCGATCAAAATTTGAAATGAGCTGAATCTAAGATATATTTTCCCGGAGAAATTTCGACCTTACGCTCTACTACCCTGATCCAAGCATTAAAAAAAAAAAAAAAAAAAAAAATTGAATTTAAACTGACTCTATAGCTTTTCCGGGAAAAAATCTTTTATATCATGCTGCCACCCGACTCAAGACCATTTCCCAAGAAAAACTTGACTTAAGCCGAATTTATAGAATTTTCCATGAAAATTCGAGCTACCACCTAACCACAGACCACTATCCAAGGAAAATTTGAGCTTAGCTGACTTTTCTACCCATCTTCCCAATAAAAATTGATCTTATCGTTCTTCCACCCGACTCTAATCTTTTTCCGAGAAAAATTTAGACTCATTTAAATTTTGTTTCCGACC
>JBCFYV010009882.1:92993984-93032946 GCA_039000515.1 Timema cristinae
TTCGACCTTCCCAAATCCTAATCCATTAGCGTAATTAGTACTTAAAGCGTATAACCCGAACGGGTAGTAAGACGCGGTGCTAAATATATATATATTGTTTTCGTTAAGTTCCCCAACCGTCTCCGTGGTGTAGTGTTCAGTGCACCTGACTACGAGTCCATGGGTCCTAGGTTTGATTCCCGGCTGGTACCTTGGGTATTTTCCCTGAAAGGGAAATTAGTCCAACGGTCATCAAGATATGGTTAGTTAGACTTAAGTTAAGTTGAAATGTTTCCACCGGTTCCACACCCTCATTATTCACTATCACCATAAACTGAACTCTTCGGGACATGAAAAGGATGTACTGTACAAGTAGTACATTTGGAGCGTCCTCTGATCTACGGTATATTAAAATTGGTTAATCCTTACACTACTGGGCTACAACTGATGTAGTCCATACGCGCCGTAAATAAATAAATAAATTTATATATAGAAATACAAATACATATATATATATATGAAATTCCCGAAAAAGATATTTCTAAATTGTACATACAACCCTAAAATTATTGGTAATTTATTTAAGAAAAGAGAAAAAATTGGTTTTATTATATTTTTCTCGTACAGTTTTGATTAAAACTCATGACTAGTCACTATTTAATATAACAAACAAAATGGCTACACTCATTATTCATTGCTGATTATTTTTAGGTCAATTTACATAGTCTGAAACTTCTGATTTTGATCATATCTCCGCCACTCTCTAAGATACGAAATAAACTACAACTTTGCAATTATATGCTAATTAATATCTTTTATTAGATATAATATTTTATAAAATCAATATTTTCCGAGTTATTGGCAAATATATTTTTAATTAGAACTTTGAGTAATGGGGAGTTGAAAATACACAGTACAAATAATATGTGTATAATATTTAATGATCATTGGTGAAACGTGTTATTTTTTTCCCATTTTGTTTCTATAACAATTTATATTATTTTGTTTCACATATCTTACGAGTTATAAACAATTCAGATAAAGATGAAAGAACGTCTGTATAATGCAACATAGCATTTATTTTACATTCTATTTTCAATACATATTAGAAGCACTACAAAAGATGTAACACCAAAAAAAACTCTTTGACTCCAATCTGGAACCTTAGATCAGTTGGTAGCGTGTTTTACAACTGATATAAAGGTCCCGGGTTTGATTATCGTCATGGTCGAAAAATATATCTTTAGAGAAATGGGAGTTACCTATTTCACAATGATGAACAATAGCCGGGAGGACTGCGAATTGTATCTGTTCTAAATTTAAATATTTTTGTTTAGCACTGCATCTTATTACCCGTTCGGGTTATACACCTATATACTAATTACACTTATGTGTTAGGGATTAGAAAGGTTTAATTTAGAGGAAATGTACCCACATTTGCATAGACGGAGAGTGGAAAACAGTTTAGGGAAAACCACCCTCAGTGCACCTGACCGGGATCTAACCTATATATCTCCGTTTTTGGCAGTCTAGTCTAACACTAGAGTTGCGCGCTAGACCATGCGGCCACCGAAGCGTGTATCTAGTTTTTAAATATTGTGTTGATATAATCAGCCGGTTCAGAAAGTACAAGTTAATCGACTATAATAATAATAATAATAATAATAATAATAATAATAATAATCTTTGACTCCAATCCTACATGTAATTTGGTAATTGTAACGCCATTTTAAAGATATCGTCGATGCCGGTTGTTGTATCTTGGGAGCTCGCCTTTTCTAGAGGAATTGGTAAAATTCTAATACAATTTTAAGTGTTAGGAAATAAATTTGGAAATAAATCGATCCTATTGGAATGTCTCTATACATTTTGGTACAGTTAATAAATTACCTAAATGAGTGTGATGGTAACGAAATAGCGATGTAAAAACTTACGGTATGTCAATTTCTTGTAATACTGTATTACCGATTATGACCATTCAAGGAAATTTTTGTCACCCTCAGATATTATTTGAAAATACTATATATATATTTGCGAGTTTCAAAATTCAAAGATCGACTATTAAAAACGATTTAGTTTTCTTACGTGATCGACTGAAAATTGCTGCCAGGCTACCATTTGCCAAACCCTTGTCTAGATACAGTGTAAGAGATTCTAAATGTTCACTGGCAAAAGGCCATGCTTAAAATTCATAAAACCTTCATCGGTGGTGTAGTAGGCTAACGTGCTAGTCGTGTTGAGCTCGAATGCTGAGGACGTGGAGAGCGAGGTTCGAATCTCGGTCGGGTGAACTAGGGGTGGTTTTTCCTAAAGGGTTTTCCACTCTCCCTCCACACAAATGCGGGTTCACTTCCTCTAATTCAACCTTCCCAATTCCTAATCCATTAGCGTAATTAGTACTTAAATCGTATAACCCAAACAGGTAGTAAGACGCGGTGCTAAATAAGCATAATTTAAAAAATCATAAATAAATTTGCCACAGCCCCCTAAATTCATATGATTAAGATTGGGATCCATTAAAATAAAATGTAAAAATACCTTTACAACGTCAGCACACATGCGAGCTATACCGACCAAGCGACCACCGTTTGTTGGTGAAGATAGTACCAACATTTGCGGATAGAGGATGTCATGTGGTAAGCACAACAAACCCTTCGGCAGTTAATCTCAGTTTTTTATGCCAGAGCTCTAACTTTAATAATAAAGTAGCTATTCATTTGTCCTCAAAAAGCCGAGTCTGACCCCTTTCCAGACCCACTGCTTCGCAGATAAATTTGGAAGCGCCAGGGATAGAACCCGGGACCTCTGGATTTTTAGTCGGGAGAAGCAATCACTAAACCACAAAGGTGGTCAAAATAAATTTAGAAAGTTGTTTGAAAAGGACTAAATGTTAAAACTTACCCCAAACTTCCATTAATGTACCTCAGTGATTCCCAAACCTATTTTTGTTTAGAAGAACCTTTAGAATATCTGGTCAAATCTCGGGGAGCCCGCCCCCCCAGGCTCGACTGGGGTATATTACACAATGTGTACATGTAAACCAGTAGGGTTAGTAAATAATAACTAGCTAGTACTTTTGAATAAAATGTTTCGAGAGTATTTTAGTATCTACAGGTCGCCACCGTGGTTCGGATTCCACGTTAAACTGTAGGTCCTTCATTTCATCTCACAATCACCCTACCATTACACATTAGCGTAAGTGCGTATAACCCGAACGGGTAGTAAGACGCGGTGCAAATAATAATAATTACTGTCCTTCTGTACTTGAATATGTCAATAATATTACTAAACTCACTTTAAACATTATTACTGGCACTCTTTTCTTCATCTTCCTTGAATACATGAGTTTTCTTAACTTATCTCCACATTTTTCTATAAATATTCTTACTAAACTCACTTTTAACATTATTATATACATTCGTTTATTCATCTTCTTCGGTTACACGAGTTCTCTTATAATATATTATCACATTATCCCAAATGTATAAACACGTCAATATAAAGTAAGGTTGTTTTTTTTTTTTTTCAAATTCTCTCTGAATTCTGATCACAGACTCGTGGAACCCTAGTTTTGAATCACTGTACTATATCCAAGAAAGGTGCACAATGCTTCTTCGTGCATAAGATCAACCTGCTTCCTGCTCACTCTTTGCTGGATGCAAAGAATTTCACCACAGTAAGGCTTCATTAGAAGGTTTCAAGGAGATCCAATTAGGGATGCTTTGTCATATTCTTGATAAAGGGGCACCTTGCCAATGGTAAATTGGGTATATTTATATATATATATATATATATATATATATATATATATATATATATATATCTTGTTATGTACAGTACTAGAGCTAGAGATTCAAATTTTTACCTAATAAGCTTTTGTCCTTATTGATTAGACATATTTTAACACAAAGTTTTGGAAAAAGGACTACATATTTTCATTTTAAAAAAAATGTTTTAAATGTTGTTATTAAATTTTTATTTGGTGTTTTAAATATTTTTTCCCCCCATGAACTGGTTGTGTTAATTCCAAATCCTCTTGTTAGAGTGTGTATTTATATCTATATATCACTTGGCGACGGCCTCTGTGGTCTAGTGACCAGAGTTCTTGACCAAAAATCTAGAGATCCAGCGTTCGATCCCCAGCTCCTCTAGATTTTGTGGTAAGTATTGGGTCTAAAACGGGGTCAACTCGGCCTCGTGATAACAAATGAGGAGCTACTTTAATAAACAAGTAGCGGTTACAATTTAAAAAATTTAGATTAAAGTTTGGGGGGATAATTCTGCTGATCACATGACACCCTCTATCCACATATATTGGCACTATCTTCACCAACAGATGGTGACCACTTGGTCAGTATAGCTCGATTATGAGCCAAGGGTATGGAGTTCTTTTAATAATATATGGTAAAAATTTAACTTATATATATATTAAATTCTGAAAAATGTACCTTTTATTGGAAAAACTGTACTCTCGGTAAATTAGCAACAAAGTTTTATTAGCCTATATTTTATGGAATTTTGTTTAGTTTTTGTTATTTTATTACCTAATAATAGAATTTATTTTAAATATTGCCTAGCCCCATTAAAGAGATTATCTAAGTTTCATTTTACAGCTTTCTCCTAACTTGTAAATTCTGGAAAGGCATTACAATTTTGACTATCAGAAACAATTATTGGGAAGCAAATTCACTATTTAAACAAGCACGTCTTTTCAGATGTCATTCTGATGAAGCATTTCTCTAGGCCTAAATATAGAAAAATGGCATCCAGCCATGGATTTGAATGAATGTCAGTCGATAACTTAAGCCGGACTACCAGGGTTCAAATCCCTGTCTGATTGTCAATATTATATGTAGATACAAGTCCACTATTGATACATCTGACAATTTTGATGTCTCCTGAATCAAATGGGCAAAAAGAAGAAAAAAAGAGATTATACGATGATAATTAAATATTTATTAAACTATAAGCAATATTAATTTCACATTTTAAATATACACTGTACTCATTTTGATGCTTTTAGAAGTACTTGGTGGATATTTGCCAAAAGGGTTATTTTTAATTGTCGATTGGGATGTTTCATTGTCTATTGCCAAACTAGCAGTTTAATTGTTTTAGGTCCGATAATTTAGCTCAGTCGATAGAGTGTCTGACTATTTAACTAAGAATAATAATAATATTAGAACCGCGTCTTACTACCCGTTCGGGTTATACGCTTTAAGTACTAATTATGCTAATGGTTAGGAATTGGGGAGGTTGAATTAGAGGAAGTGAACCCGCATTTGCTTGGAGGGAGAGTGGAAAACCATTTAGGAAAAAACACCCCCAGGTCACCCGACCGAGATTCGAGCCACGATCTCCTCGTCCTCAGCAGTCGAGCTCAACACGACTAGCGCGGTTAGCCAACTACGCCACCGAGGCGGGTATCTAACTAAGGGTCCAGGATTCAATTCCTGGCATTGTCAAATTATTTAATATGCTTAAATATGGGTTTTCCCTGTCACAGCGATTAATTAACGGCTGAGGGCTGGATGTAGTGTCTGTTCAAGCTCACAGTTAGTTTGTAAGTCTAGTGGAGATATAATAAGTTTGTTCAGAAATTTAACACTAAATAACCTAAATAATAAAGAAAATTGCTTTAGACAACATTGAATCTTTTTTCAATACTTTTGTACGTTTTCTAGTCATTTTAATTATATAAAACTATAACGATTGAATCACAAAGCCTAAAATATCCCGAAAGCTTAATATAATCTTCAATTGACGAAACCCAGAAAAATCAATTGCCAATGTAATTGTCAAACAAACAAACCTAGTGAAATAAAATTAGTAATATAAAAACCCACTTCTCTGTCCACATCGTCTAACGCGCTACTCTCTTGCTAGACTAGACTGCCGATGACGGTGAGATAGAGGTTTGAATCTTGGTCAGGTGTACTGAGGGTAGTTTTTACAAAATCGGTATTCCACTCTCTCTCCACCCCAATGCGGGTACACTTTATATGAATATAGCCTTCTTAATCCCTAAAACTATTAGCATAGCTAGTGCATGAGAGTATAGACCGATTTGGTAGTAAGTCACGGTGCTAGAAAATATATATTGAAAGTACAGTCATACATCTAGGTAGAAAATATTAAATAAATATAAGTTTAATTAAATAAGGTTTGAGCATAGAAATATTCATTATGTAAATATTAAAGTAAAATACTTCAAATAGCTTCTATCACGTGTAGCAGCTTCACAGAGTACACAATTATTATACTATCAGCACAAAGGTTATCGAAACATTCTTTATGTCATAAAAAACCTATAAAATATAAGGTATTATTTATTTCAGGAAAGTCTGCACTTTATTAAAATGAAATTTAAAAGGAATATATTAAAAATTGAAAATAATCCCATTCAATCACCTTAGATGTTGATACATGATTTTAATAGTGTAAACGTTGGTATTTCTGAGCTAGATGAATACTGGTTAAAAGGAATATTAAGCTTCTACTTAATTTAAATTGAATGGAAACTACCAGGATAAAATTATATTTTCAAAATAAAAGAACCGAATAAAGAGAAAGACAACATTTTTTTAAAAATATTTATTATTTTCTGTTGATATATTTTAACCAAGATTTTACAAAAAAGCAAAGCTCGATTTTTGAACGAATTTCTTTTGAAAATAAAGATTATTTCTTAATTAAATTAACCAGCGATGTTTTTAAATTTTAACTTTTACTTAAATACAGGTATTCTGAAAGGAAGCAGGCCGCCTTACCTTGCTCTATTAACCTATGGTGCATCTTAAAATACATTGACATGGTTTTATAAATCAACTTCAGCTCCAGCTTATTCGATTCCTTCTCTCTAACTGACAAAGTAACAGTCAAGAATCGGGCTGTTGGTTTGACCTAGAATAGCGTTTGTAAGGACAACTATAGTCTGTATTAGTACTTGATGTGCCATATGATAATAGTAGTTCTATAAACCGTATAACTCACTCCCTTCATGTTCTTATTATTACTACAGTCTTACTAGTAGTTCTGTGAACAGTAGACCTCCCTCCATGTTATTATCGTTACTACAGTCTTACTAGTAGTTCTGTGAACAGTAGACCTCCCTCCCTCCATGTTATTATAGTTACTACAGTCTTACTAGTAGTTCTGTGAACAAAAGACCTCCCTCCATGTTATTATCGTTACTACAGTCTTACTAGTAGTTCTGTGAACAGTAGACCTCCCTCCATGTTATTATCGTTACTACAGTCTTACTAGTAGTTCTGTGAACAGTAGACCTCCCTCCCTCCATGTTATTATAGTTACTACAGTCTTACTAGTAGTTCTGTGAACAAAAGACCTCCCTCCATGTTATTATCGTTACTACAGTCTTACTAGTAGTTCTGTGAACAGTAGACCTCCCCCCATGTTATTATCGTTACTACAGTCTTACTAGTAGTTCTGTGAACAGTAGACCTCCCTCCGTGTTATTATCGTTACTACAGTCCTACTAGTAGTTATGTGAACAGTAGACCTCACTCCATGTTATTATCGTTACTAGAGTTACTAGTAGTTCTGTGAACAGTAGATCTCACTCCATGTTATTATCGTTACTACAGTCTTACTAGTAGTTCTGTGAACAGTAGACCTCCCTCCATGTTATTATCGTTACTACAGTCTTACTAGTAGTTCTGTGAACAGTAGACCTCGTTCCCTCCATGTTATTATCGTTACTACAGTCTTACTAGTAGTTCTGTGAACAATAGACCTCACTCTCCATGTTCTTATCGTTACTACAGTCTTACTAGTAGTTTTGTGAACAGTATACCTCACTCTCCATGTTATTATCGTTACTACAGTCTTACTAGTAGTTCTGTGAACAGTAGACCTCCCTCCATGTTATTATCGTTACTACAGTCTTACTAGTAGTTCTGTGAACAGTAGACCTCCCTCCATGTTATTATCGTTACTACAGTCCTACTAGTAGTTCTGTGAACAGTAGACCTCCCTCCATGTTATTATCGTTACTACAGTCCTACTAGTAGTTCTGTGAACAGTAGACCTTGCTCCCTCCATGTTAATATCGTTATAACAGTCTTAAGTTTCATATCTGTATTTCAAGCTAAAATATCTCTTGTAATTTATCCTTGGATTTGAAGTTGATAATTTTCCTAGGTGATCAAGCTAGGCAGAAAACAAATAGGTAGTCTATTATGCAAATACACCGTTGATTATTCAATATATTTTTCTCGAAGTTTGTGGACCTAAGTATATGAGCAAGGTTAATTTTAAGGAATACATATTTAATGTGTGGACGGATACAAGTTGATTGAGGCCCAAAAGGGTGGCTGACAACTGTTCTTGATTATTGGATATCAACGAGTGTGTCACGAAGATCCCTAGGTGTGTCGCGAAATTTTCGACGCTATATTATATTTTTTGAAGAGAGAGACCAAAATTAGTTCTATTCAGTATTAATAATGAAAATAAATAAGATAAAATTGTTCGGAATCTGTGGGATATCTATTTCCCAGAGAAGTTATGGGCTTACAATAAAAATTTTGAATATTTAAGTGAGTGCATCACATGCCAATCAACTCTATGATACAGTCAGCTATAGATAATAAATTTAACGAACACTATTGCACGTGGATCATTTCTGATCAAACATTGATAGAGATAAGGGGTTAATACAAGTTCTTAATACTGAACATTGTTGAATTATTAAATGATATTTGGAATAAAAACTGCATAAAAAAGGCCGTTTTTTTCTATTTTAGAATGGCTTCACAGGTAAGTATTGTGCACAAATCTTAATTCTGTCATAATAGGGACATACTGTAGTTATTAACAAGAAACTTTGTCGCTTTGTCCCCATCGTCACCGTGGGAAATTTCAAGTAATCATTCGAATACGAATGCGTTGCACACATTTCTGGTAAATCGGAGGTCTTTTCTTTTGCCCTTTACTCCCATACCTCGCGCGCGCGCGCCCACACACACACACACAAATGCAGATGCGAACCGGGAGCTGAGTTGGACCTGCTATGATGAATGCTCTTAATGAGAAACTGGAGCTTTTGGTTTTTTACACTAAAGTTCAATTCATTGTCGAATATGGGACAAACAAACACACACGCAGTTGTTCAACTAAGAGAAGTCTCGCTGCGCGTGCGCATGCCTGAGTATCAAATAGCGTTGCCAGCTTGCAACGTTCAGTTGGTAGGCAGCGAGGACTCACGACTAGGGATGGGAACAACTGCTCCTTTAGTGGAGCAGGAGCAATCTGTTACTGCTCCACCACTGGACCTGTTCCTTTTACCTGCTCCTTTTTGTCACAGTGACAGTATTCGTACCTACTCCCAGCCTAGTTTTTTTTAGCACTTCGTCTACTACCCGTTCGGGTTATATGGGTTTATGATAATTACGCCAATGTGTTAGGGATGAAGATGGTTGATTCTAGAGGAAGTGCATCAAAATTTGTTTGGGATGATAGTTAAAAATGTTTAGGGAAAATCACCCTCAGTGCACTCAACTGGAATCGAACTTTAATCTCCCTGTCATAGGCAGTCCATTCTAGTGCGAGAGTGAAGCGAGAGACCAGAGGCTGCCAAACTTTTTTTTATATCGCGGGCCATATGGGTTTTTAAAAAATGTCTGGCTGATTTAAAAAAAAGGAAACCAAAGAAAGTAGAGCAGAAAAAAAGTTGAATTAGTTAATTAGTTATTAATTCCATGTTTTTAACAAAAATTTTTGCTAAATATTTTGTGGGCTAGATAAAATCAATCAGTCAGTAGATTGCTGACCTTTGCCTTAAATCATTTTATAACCAGGTGGGTCCCTTCAATGTCACTCATCAACGTAACAATTTATTGTGACAGTATATTGAATACTGTGCTTGTATTGTGTAAATAATGTTTTGTACTACGAAAGTTTTCCCCTTCAAAACTTATTTGTGACTCCCCAAACCAACTCTAAGCTAGGCCTATATAATAGACTAGATAGCTGTTGCCCACGGCTTTGCTCGCGTGGAAGTTGATTATATATTATTATTATTATTATTATTATTATTATTAGCACCGCGTCTTACAACCCGTTCGGGTTATACGCACTTACGCTAATGTGTAATGGTAGGGTGATTGTGAGATGAAATGAAGGACCTACAGTTTAACGTGGAATCCGAACCACGGTGGAGGCCTGGTTGATTATATACAAATACGAAAATATACATGTGTATTTACAGATTAATTTAAAATATTACGTTACGTTGATGACCATAACTTGACCTCAGATCAAAAATAATTCAAGTCCGATACAAACTTTCACCCTCTTTTTCATCCCTTATTAAATAAAATTTCCAAAATTCCTGAAACACGTATTTATTTTTTTACGTCAATAACCGAAATACAAAATTTTGTTTATGTAACTTTCAAAATGACGGACTTTCATACATATTATCATACATATTATCATCCCCTATTTTGACCCCTTTGGGGTGGAATTTTCTAAAATCCTTTCTTAGTGGGTGCCTACATAACAAAATGAATATACAGTCCGAATTTCATGCTTGTAGCCTTGATAGTTTGCGCTCGGCGATGATGAATCGGTCAGTCAGTCAGTCAGTCAGTCAGTCAGTCAGTCAGTCAGTCAGTCAGGACATATTTTATAAGTATAGATAAGTAAGGTTGCGCTAGACCTGATCTCAGCGCTGTGACAAGAACACAAAGCATCCACTTCCTTTCTACTGTACGACTTCTCCAAAATATCTCCGGAGCATAAAGGAACAAGGTTGTCCCAGACCTGTTACAGCGCTACCAGTGACAGGGAGACGAGGAACAAGTTTACTACGGAACTGTTACAGCGCTTCCTGTGACAAAGAGACGAGGAACAAGTTTACCCCAGACCTGTTACAGCGCGTATTTGATCCGTGGACCAGTGACAAAAAGGAACAGCTCCTTTCATCTGTCAGGAACAGGTTGTGAATGTGACGTCAGAGGAGCAGTGACAAAGGAGCAGGCTGTGATTTCACAACCAATCCCAATTCACGACAAAGAATACACTGATTAACATCTTTGAGGGTTATATGGTTAGTATTGGGAAAAAGCTTTGTCAGTCCCTTGTTTTCGTGTGTTCAATATTCCTTTAAATGTAAGACAAATTTTGCAACCCTGGTTTATGGGGTTTGCCAGTAGGTCCTTCCAACCCTACCCCAAGCCAAGAGTGGATCCAGGGCCTGTTGTTGAAGGGGGCGATTGGTTTTCATAAGGCCCCATATAGAATTTAATAATTTTAATTAGTCAAGATTTTTTATAATAATTTTAATAATAATATTGTTAGTATATATAAATAATTCTGAATAATAATTATTAATATAAAAAGAGGAACTGTGAGGAAAAACACAATTTTGATTAATAAATTAGTTATTTTAGTACAAAAAAAATGAGAAAATTTCACCATCAGAATAAAAAAAGTAATAAATATTTACTGTACATGGGCCTAAAATGTTTTAGTGTTAGTAGAAAAGATATGTATTTTAATACAAATAGTTGGTTATCATCTAAGCTTACTCTGGGACTTTTAGTTTAGCCACTTGAATTTCTGCACATTAGAGCTAACTTTAAAGAGCTATTGATTAGGTAATGTAGGAGATAAGGCTGTAACATTATTGTGGATTATGTTACAAAAGGACCCGCCCCATGCTGCCACTCTCAATAAATCATACTACCCGCTCCAATTATTCCAACGCTAATAGGACCCCTACAATGGTAATCTTCTCTATTGTAGTTCACGTAGGTTAGTGAGACATAATAAACAATGCTGAACAATATATCTAACTACATAATCCAATTCAATAAAATTAATTTGTTCATGTACTTACCAATTGAATCTGCTTTCACTAGTAACCACCAAGGCTGGCCTACACCTAGCATCCAAAACTGACGAGTGGGTCTGAGAGCTACGATGTTCCTACAAGACGTAGTCCTAACACTCCGATTCTACTATCGTGTAATGGGCCGTCCGTCATTGAAGACGACCAGAGAATAACTATTCACCTGCCCCCTTATGGTAGAAAGATTAACTACTCTCAAAAAATCAGATGATTGAAGAAATAGGCTGAAAATCTGATGGAGCAGTATCAACAGATGTGTACATGACTTTTTGAAGCCACCGTTGACGTCACCAAGCGTGTGTTCAGTTCTCCCACCTTCTTTTTACTGCGAAGAATTATTATTTTTATTATTATTATTGTTTAGCACCACGTCTTACTACCCGTTCGGGTTATACGCTTTAAGTACTAATTACGCTAATGGATTAGGAATAGGGAAGGTTGAATTAGAGGAAGTGAACCTGCATTTGCGTGGAGGGAGAGTGGAAAAACATTTAGGAAAAACCACCCCGAGTTCACCCGACCGAGATTCGAGCCTCGATCTCCCCGTCCTCAGCAGCCGAGCTCAACACGACTAGCGCGTTAACCAACTACACCACCGAGGCGAGTTTTACTGCGACGAAACCCCACTGTATAATAGGCTGTGCAAGTATGCAAGATGACTATCTTGATATCTATGATCGACGAAGGATCATTGTCTTGGACCTGGACAATGGTAGGATAAACATTATGTATTGTATCTGAATCCTAACAATGGCGAGTCATGTTTTGGACTGTGAATTATTTTCAACGTTTAGACTTCGTGTAGTATATAAATTAATATTCTTTTTTTTTTTTTAATTATTTCTTTATCTAATCATTCTATATAAAATGAAACTCTATATTTGTATGTCGCCACTTGGGCGCTAGAGTCTTTTGGAGTATTCAATCACTTAGATAGCCACCATTATTAAATTGTTTTAATTTTATGAGCTAACTTTAATGTGTTGAAATTGTGGATAGTAGCATTTATATTTTGTAAACATCGAAGTGCCATATCTTAAATTTATTCGCGTATTGAGATATCGTAAAGTAAAGTAACTTTCTTTATTACTTTGTATTAATTATGAATTTAATTAACTTTTGCATTTTTAATCATAATTTTAAAGTTTGTTCTAATTGGACATATATATTATTGTTTATTAAAAGATTATGATGTTTAGTCTCCGAATCCTGAGTGAGGATCAGATAGTCCCGGGGGAGTTTGACTAAAGTCTGTTAGCCAAACTCTCGCGTTATGTATATTCTATTGTATAAGATTTTCTGGATAAATTAACGTAATTTAGTGCCGTTGTTCTTTATATTTAAAGAAACTTTATTATCAGTTTCAAGGTGCCCATTAGGCCCTTATATAGAAGTTGTGTATCATACTGATGGATGATATTATAATTAATCTTTGTATTAAATTCAACCCGTAATGCTCTGTCTCTTAAAGACTGAATCATCAAAATAGTGATTTGATTACATGTTAATAACCTTCTTATAAATACCTTCGCAACTCTAAAGTTATAGAGTTATTGTCTATAAGTTTGATTTCCAATATGGCTCATTTTAATATAATGAGACCATATATATTTTTCTGCGCTATTGTTATTGTTTTAAATAAACCGTTCATATTGTTGCTTTTAAATATTGCTAATAATTTCCCTTGTCACTTGTCCCTTAGATTTCACCCACTCCATTTTATATTATTTAATGGTCGATATATAAAAGGACTAAGAGGGGGTGTAATAAGGCGAGGGACTTATTAGAGTCAGTCATTCAATACAATAATACGTCACCTTTGCTCAGTCAGTAGCGTGTCTATCTATTTAACTAGTGTTACTGGGTTCCATGCTCAGCGTGGCCAAAAACTTTAATATTGATGAAATGTGGGTAGGGATGAAGTATAGAAATAAAAGTATCGATACTGTACTCATTAAAAGTATTGATAGCAGTAAATATCGGTATTGAAATTTTAATCTTGATTTTTTTTTAAATCTAGTAATAATGATTTCAACTATGCATTATGATTGTATTTTCATATTTATTTAAACACTGAACATTATTATTTAACCATATTATAGTATAATGTATATCTAGGTATATCGTATCTATGCTATGTGTTGGAACTTGGACGATATGATAGATAGTATGATGGAGGTGCATTTTTTTAAAACTACATTGGTCGTTAATAATTTATCTGGATAGCGTATATAAACTATTGACAAACAATATAATAATGGACACCCTGCCCTGTTTCATCTGCTTAAACAACACACATAAAATTTTCTCCTTTGTCTGCTTGGGGAACCCTTATGTTGTCTGAGTTCTTTGAGCCCTACAAAAGCTTAGTTGGTGATGACTGTGCTCATTGACAAAGGAAGGGGTAGTAGACTGGTCACCACTCACCCCGTCACCCGGTAAGGCATCAGGCTGTATTGATAAAGATGAAAGATTATTATTATTACTACTATTAGCACCACGTCCTACTACCCGTTCGTATTATACGTACTTACGCTAATGTGTAATGGTAGGGTGATTGTGAGATGAAATGGAGGACCTACAGTTTAACGTGGGATACGAACCACGGTGGAGGCCTGGCATGCCACACATTCACAAGTTGTGATTAATACACGTCTTGTCAGAGGTGAAGGGAGGGTTTGGTAATCAAATAAATCAATGCCAGGACCGAGTATTGAACCCCGGACCCCCAGTACAGAAGTCTGACACCTTACCCCTAGACCACCAGGTCACCAAGATGAAAGAACAGCTATGAATTATGATAAACTAAAAGAGAATGAATGCTAAAGTTGCTTCTTGCATGTCAAGCAGAAAATTATTGAGAATTAAGAAATACGGTCATTTGTTCTTCCTCCACAGTCCACACTAGTAAACAATTAATCCCAGCACGAGTGAAGATAACAAAAATTTGGTTTCTTTCGATACCGATTTGATACTGGAGTGTGATTACTAATATCGGTAAAAGTATTGGAAAAAAGTATCGAGTAAAAAATACTAGTATCCAAATGAAAATATTGATATTAGTAAAGTATCGATACTTTTTTCACAGCCCTAAATGAGAATTTACCCTTACACAGTGATGAATTAACGACCGGGACTGGATGTTGTGTCTGTCCTAGTCTTAATTTAGATTGTAAAGCATATGAAGCCACTAAAAGCCTAGCCAGCCGATGGTGGAAAATATTTGGCTTGAATATAAAACTGACCCAGGCCACAGGCTGGAAACAGTAATGGATGTAAGAAAAAATTTCTTTACAACATTAAGGTTTCAATATTTTGATTATTTTCTATGAGAAAAAAGAGGTGGAGTGAAAGCCCCCTTCACCCACCCCTCTACCAAGGATCCACCATTAACCTCAGCACACCACCTTTTGACATAACTGAAAGCTAGGAAATGTGGCAACAGTTAACAGAGAGAGAGAGAGAGAAGGTGGTTCTCCACCAGACCGATACAAATGCGACTGAGTTTTGTTTCCGGAAACAGAAACCAAAACAAGTTTTAGTTTTAGGAAACAAAAGTGAAAATGCGTTTCCATCAAACCGACTGAAAACTTTTAGCAGTTTTGTTTTAAATTTAGTTCCTTTTCCACTACATGGGCAGTAAAATCACATCCTCCGACGATGACGTGTTCATCTTTTTTAATTTTTTAAGCACCACGTCTTACTACCCGTTTGGTTTATTTAAACACTTATTCACTAATTAAACTAATGGCTTTAGGGATTAGGAATACTATATTTAAGGGAAGTGTATTCAAATTTAAGTGGAAAGCCATTTTGTAAAAACCACATTCAGTACACCTGACAGAGATTCGAACCTTGATCTCCCTGCAATCGGTACTCAGTAATTCTACTAGAGTAGCGCGTTAGACCACACTGCCGTCGAAACGGGTTTGTTCATCGTTGAGTGAGGGTTTTTCCTAATTCAGTTTATTCAGCAGAAAGAGGCCAAAGTACTGAATGCGTTCTCCAACACAATAACCCGAACAAGAAAACGTACCATCGGGTTCAACACCTTGTAGGACGATATAGACAGAGAGGTTGTGTACACAACTGTTGCGTTGGTACTTCCACCGGGCAAACTTTGTTTCACTAAAACTAAACTAAACTAAACTTAACTAAACTCAGGAACCTTTTGATCTTTCCGGCTAAGTTCAGGTCTTTAAAATTGTTTACCGGCGGTGATTCGAAGTCTCCAAAATGTTTCTGATTTCTGAAATTCAAGTTGCAGTTTCTGTTTTCTTTCAGTTTTGTCTTGGTGTGGTGGAAAACCACTTTATGCTTACGAAAAAGCGCTGGGCTTAACTTCTCCCAAATAAATACGATATCAATATTATTACTATCGTCATTATTATTATTATTACCTGTGGCTCTCTCGGCGGTGATATTCAGTGTATTGTGCCATAAGAGAGGCAACAAAAGTTGATAAACTACAGAAACATTTCAATAGGAAGTAAATACATTTGCTTAATGAGGTTCAGGCTGTCATAACTGCAGTATAGCCGTAGACATACAATTAACACTAATTAATCCAGTGCCCAAAGTTTAATGAACATGGATCAACAAATATTTTGATATTCAAACTGTATGGTTAATATTGCCTAATTATAGCATACCTGGGATGTATCGATTCGTAGCCCAGTAGTGGAAATATAAGCCTGTACTAATGTACTGTTGCCCAGTGGAAGCCCAAATGTACTAATCATACATCCTTTCCATGTCCCAATTACATGAGAGAATCATAGTGAATATGACGGGGTGGAACCAATGAAGAACTTTACCTAACTTAATTCTAATTAACCAAATTCTGGTGACCATGGGAATTATTCTTCTTTCGAGAAAAATCACCCGATGCCAGCCAGGTTTCGAGCCGAGGGCCTGTGTATAAGCAGCCAGAGCCTCTGATCAATATAACACGAGGCCGGTGAGCTGTATGGTTGAAACACACATATCTCATTTTATTAAAATATATTTATAATTTATTTACTTTATCATCTAAAGAGAATGAATCTGTAATCGTGAATATTTTTAATCTTGCTATTATTATCAGTCTTTACGTTTTATGTATGTCTATACATAAAATATGGTTCGGTGCACCGCACAGACTGTCTCCTGCTTTTATCTTAAAATAGACATTTAATAATAGTTCATAAGATTTGTGAAACAAAATGATAGATTCATATATTGTTGTGGAAACATTGCACCAAATATCTTAAATTAAATAATATACACTGTTACTTGTTTACTCTATAGCATTAGGAACTAGGAACATTTACAGAAAAGTTTAGAAAAGAGAAACATCTTTGTCCACCAAAGAGCATAAGAATCAATTTCATTTTGAAAGATCTGAGTTAAAAATGATATTTATTTGCTTATAGCTAAGACATTATTGGTATTATAAAAATATATTTCAAATAAAATATTGTTATCTTTAATAGTACCACAACTTTACAATGATTAGTTATTTCGTATCTCAAATAGTTGTGGAAAAATTATGAAAATTAGAAAATGTCCCTGTGTAAAGTACCCTCAAAGTCATTTACACGAGAAAGTGAGAGTAACCGTCTTGTTTATTGTGATAAACAGTGTCTAGATATAAAATTTAATCAAAATCGTAAGAGTGAATTTCAAGAAAATCGATTTGATCTCTTTTTGCCCTTCAGTAAACTACCCTTAATTTTAGGGTTGGATGTCTAATTCCAAAAGCCCTCGGGGAGGGCTTATATAAACCCCAGATACCAAGTTTGAGCCCTATCGGTAAAATAGTTTCGGCTCTAACCTGAGGTACAGGCATACAGATGGCATTGAGAAAACATCTTTTTCTGTTTCAGGGGGTCATGAAACGTCGACATTTGTAACAATTTCAGAGTTTGAAATGAAATGAAATTGGTTGATGCATTTTGTTCAAACTTTACCTATAAATGTTATGAGGCTATATCTAAGGATAGTTTTACTTTCTCACGGGGAATGCCAGGCCTCCACCGTGGTTCGGATTCCACGTTAAAACCGTAGGTCCTCCATTTCATCTCACAATCACCCTACCATTACACATTAGCGTAAGTGAGTATAGCCCGAAAGGGTAGTAAGACGCGGTGCTAATAATAATAGTAGTAGTAAGACGCAGTGCTAATAATAATAATAATAATACTTTCTCACGACTCCTGGAAAGTGTATATTATTTGATTTATGCTCTTTGGTGTAGAGTTTATACAAAAATATGTAACCCGCCTCGGTGGCGTAGTTGGCTAACGCGCTAGTCGTGTTGAGCTCGACTGCTGAGGACGGGGAGATCGAGGTTCGAATCTCGGTAGGGTGAACTGGGGGGGGGGGGGGTTCCTAAATGGTTTTCCACTCTCCCTCCACGCAAATGCGGGTTCACTTCCTCTAATTCAACCTTCCTAATTCCTAATCCATTAGCGTAATTAGTACTTAAAGCGTAGAACCCGAACGGGTAGTAAGACGCGGTGCTAAATATTATTATTATTATTAACAATGTGTAGACTGATTATTTAGTTTTCATAAATCTTACGAGTTTTCAGTAAAATGTATATTTTAAGATAAAAGCGTGAGAAAGTCTGTGCGGTAAATCGTACCATTTATTTGATTTTAGCTATTTTTTTTAGCATCGAATCCTATTGCCCGTTTGGGCTATACGCTAATGTCTTTTGGGCTTAGGAAGGTTATATTTATAGGAAGTATACACGCATTTGCGTGGAGGGAGAGTGGGAAACCATTTTGGAAAAACCACCATCAGTACACCCGAACGAGATTCGAACCTCGATATCCTCGTCATTGGCAGTCTAGTGTAACACAGCAGTAGCGCGTTAAACCTTGCGGGCACCCAAGTGGGTTTAGTTACTTAATTATTTTTAAAATTATGGGTAGTTTACTGATGATTGCTTTTTTAAAATCCTATATTCTTTAAACGATTCTGGCAAATTTATTTTAAATTAATATATAAAGAGTGATTGACCTAACAAATAACACTTCATACTTATTTTTGGGGAAATATTCGTTTCTGTGGGGTTTCTTGTTGACTGATTTTTTTTTAAATTTAAATATTCTAAAAATGGCTAAAACAGTTGAGTTCAAAATAGGTGTCAATTAAGTTTTAACTTTATAAATAATTAAATACATATATAACTCAAATCATTTTATATATATAAAATCATTTAATAGTAGTTCACGGAAAACTGGCATTTAAAAAATTAGAAATTTTTTGAAAATAATTAATGGTTTAGTTAAAATCTAGTATTTTGAGACTCTTTTACATGATTAATAATAATGTATGTTGATTTTTTAAATACATTTATTTAAGGGTATTTTACGTTGACAAATTTTCGTTAATGGCCTATAAGTTTTAATCCAAATTTGATATCTAGGAAGTGTGTTTTAGGATAAATTATAATACATTCTTTTGAAAATTTTATTTTTCTAAAAAAAGGTTTTTAACAAATTGTTTAAAATTTACATAGGACGAGTGATTATTGTTATTAACAAGATGATATGTTTGTCTTCCTCATGACAATTTATTTAAGAAAAGCTTACTTAAACCCTACTTATAAAATGCCCCAATCCAAATGAGAAGGTTTGTACTACTGTGTCGTACCATTTTTTTTTTTTTCTGAACAGTTGAGTCATATAGACTCCACTACCGCTCGGATTGTAAAACAAACAAAACAATTATCAAATAGATGATCAGATAGATATGTGAAGTGAGTTAAGGTCACCACATAAATACATTCACTTGCGCACGAATATGTGTGTGCGTGTATTTTCAAACAATCTGAATATCTATTTAATAATGAAATTAACAGATATTTTTTGGTGTAGCCCAATAATCTGTCCAGTATTATGTAGTTTAACTCAATGTATTTTTTTATATAATTTAATATCCAGACTAAGAGTAGGACAACAATTGTAATGATACACTTGATACTACCTTTTCAGTTAAATACATGTTCAATGTAGTTGTTTATAGCTGGCCATAGACATACATGTAGCTATAGAATGGCAGCCCAGAGAGAGATTAAAAAAAATATTGCTGTTATGGTCTGCATAACTTAAATGAGTTACATATTTAAATAATTAGAACATTTATAAAGACCACTGGGTGGCAAATCAGTATTTTAACTGTTGTATAGGAAACTAGCTGAAAAGGATTGAACCTTGTATTTCTATATTTAGAATATGTGTTATATATTTTACTTATCAACACTTTTGTGAAAACTTATGCTCTATTTCCAAGTTAACACAAAACTATAGTTTTATCTAAATTCTAAAATTAATTCTGGTATCTTACTTAAATACGTGATTATATCTATCTTTAAATGGATATTTAAAAAATCATTATTAGTAATTTAACTGTAACCGAAACCACTTTGGTGGCCATGCTGTCTAAGGTGCTACTCTCACAGTAGACTAGACTACCCATGACAAGGATATCGATGTTCGAATCTCGTTCGGGTGTCCTGAATGTGGTTTTTCCAAAAATGTTTTTCCGATCTCCTTCCACGCAAATGCGGGTACACTTCCTACGGCTGTTTATCTCAGTTTTCTAGAACAGCGCCGTTACATATTTATTGAAGTGGCTCCTTATTTGTCCTCAAAGGGCTTAGTTGAACCCGTTCCAAACCCACTGCTTCACAGAAAATTTCTGGAAGCGTCAGGAATCAAACCCGGAACATCTGGATATGTGGCCAGAAACTCTGATCACCAGACCACGGAGGTGGTCTTCATCATGGAGACAGTAGAGAAATATAAATGGACAAAGTGTAATCGTGCCAAATAATCTATTCCAATAATTCATAAATTAAATTATTATTATTATTATCTATACTTATAAAATAACATGTCCTGACTGACTGACTGATTCATCATCGCCGAGAGCAAACTATCAAGGCTACAAGCATGAAATTCGGACTGTATATTCATTTTGTTATGTAGGCACCCACTAAGAAAGGATTTTAGAAAATTCTACCCCAAAGAGGTCAAAATAGGGGATGATAATATGTATGATAATATGTATGAAAGTCCATCATTTTGAAAGTTACATAAACAAAATTTTGTATTTCGGTTATTGAAGTAAAACAAATAAATACGTGTTTCAGGAATTTTGGAAATTTTATTTAATAAGGGATGAAAAAGGGGGTGAAAGTTTGTTTCGGACTTGCATTATTTTTGATCTGAGGTCAAGTTATGGTCATCAAAGTAACGTAATATTTTAAATTAATCTGTAAATACATATGTATATTTTCATATTTGTATATAATCAACTTCCACGCGAGCAAAGCCGCGGGCAACAGCTATCTAGTTATTATTATTATTAGCACCGCGTCTTACTACCCGTTCGGGTTATACGCACTTACGCTAATGTGTAATGGTAGGGTGATTGTGAGATGAAATGGAGGACCTACAGTTTAACGTGGAATCCGAACCACGGTGGAGGCCTGGCATTCCCCACATTCACAAGATGTCTTGTCAGAGGTGAAGGAAGGGTTTGGTAATCAGATAAATCTGTGTTGGGACCGAGGATTGAACCCCGGACCCCAACATAGAAGTCCGACACCTTATCCCTAGACCGCCAGGTCACCCCATAACTTAAAGAGTAAAGATTTTGATCGAGGGGAAACATGTCATTATTAACACGTCTTATCATGCAGACAGGAGACTGTAAAATATTGGCAGACGATAGGAAAAGGGAACATCGGAAGACAGTGGGAAATATGAGGGAAAGTGATATGAAGTCTCCTACTAAAGTGACTTAAGGGAGTTAGTTCATCATCATAGCAGGCCCAACTCAGCTCCCGGCTCGCACGAGGTATGGGAGGAAAATGAATATACCTACGATAAGCCAGAAATATGTGCAGTGCTTTCGTATTTTAATGATTACTTTAAATTTCCCGCGGTGACGATTAGGGACAAAGCGACAAAGTTTCGTGTTAATAACTACAGTATGTCCCTATTATGACAGAATTAAAGATTTGTGATCAGTGCTTATCAGTGAAGCCATCCAAAAATGGTCCCAAACAGTCTTTTCAATGAAGTTCTTACCCAAATATCATTTAATATTTCAACAATGTTCAATATTAGTAACTTCTAATAACTCTTTATCTCCATTAATGTTGAATCAGAAATGATCCACGTGCAATAGTATTGGTGTAAATTCACTATTTCTAGCCAAATGTATCAAGGAGTTGATTGGCATGTGATGCAAATTTTTAAGAACCAATGCTTGATCGCAAATGTAAATATTCTCCGGATTTATCTGAAAAGTGCATTTCACTTTCTAACCTATTCCCACCCCTGTGACTAAAAACACATCGACAAATTGGGTAAATTTAAACTTCCGAAATAGAGAAGCTCAAGTTGGTTTGGGGTTTGGGGGAGAGAGTGGGGGAAATGGATTGTGAGGCTAGAGTTGGGGATTAAAAGGACCAAGCCCTTTTGGACAGTGGTTGTTTACTAAGTTATTGTTTCAAAGGACATAGACTAGAGATGAAACATTCTAGAAAGATAATGGAGAAGAAACTTCCTAGAAGGATATAGAGTGGAAATGAACATCCAAGAAATATCTAGACTGAAGTTAAAACATTCTAGAAGGATATAGATTGGAGAGGACGTTTCCTAGAACTGTTCATACTGTAGAGAAAACAACCAAGAAGGATATAGTTTGGAGATGAAACATCCAAGAAATATATTAACTAAATCTTAACACCCAAATGTAAACCGCTTGATGGTATCTTCATTCGCTAATAGAGTGCAATGCACGTAGCAATGACATGTCCATATGGATGGCTGTTAAAAGGTATCTATATTCAGACAAATATCTTTTCTAGGGACTTAATTATCCAGACAAACTTTAATAAGGATTGTTATTTATTTTGTTTACAATTTTTTGGTGGGGATTGGTTTTCTCTAAACAATGCAGTTGTTTGCTCTTCGACACTATTAATATATATATCTATTTAAATTACATAAGACGTGCCTCGATGGTTGCATTGTCTTTTAAGGTCTAAGGTTTTACACTCACAATAGCCTAGACTGACGATGACAAGGAGATTGGGGCTCGAATCCCTGTCGGGTGTACTAAGGGTTTTTTCCTAAATGGTTTACTACTCTCCACGCATATGCTGACACATTTATTTTAGATTTAACCTTTCTCATTCTCAACTCCTTCATGTAATTATTATGTGTGCGTATAACCTGAACAGGTAGGTACTAAGACGCGGTGTTTAAAAAAATTACATAGGTTAAAACGTTTGAAGCTTAAGTTGGGGATTTAGGGGACGCGAGAAAAGGTAAACATTTTTGCAGTTTTTTTAGTAAACCCTTTTTTGGTCAAAATAAATAAAATATTGTTTCTGTAAAAACATGAAGTCTAAATTTCTTCACATGGTTACCTCAACAAGTCTTGAATATCTGCCATGTGCATAGCAGCATTAGAAGACAAACTTTAAATGAAGAGAAAAAGTTGTCATTAAATTCCAGGACACCCTTTACAGATATTAAAGAGCTGTTGAGGTCACCATGTAAAGAAAATTAAACTCTATATTTATACATAAGCAAAAAATTTTTATTTTGGAACAAAAAAGTTTTGCTATAAAAACAGCAAAAATACTGACATAATGTTACCTAACTTAATCTAACCTAGCCAAACCTAATATAACCTGACCTAAATGTTGGATTAGACTTGGTTATGTTAGGTTAGGCTAGGTTAGGTTATTGGTTTACATTTGTGTGCTGGTCAAAAACAGAACTGGGGATTATCTCTCCTACCTCACTCTAGAGATGGTTAAAACTCAAAATGTAAACATATTCTATGATACTTCGGACTTTTACAAACAGATATGGGTAAATTCTAGTTTATACCGTTAAATTCTAATATTTACCGGTCTTCGAACTTTTACAGTAACATATATAGCTAAAGGCTTCTTTTCGTAACTTAACTTTCTCTCAGCAGCTAAAACAATTATCTGACATGAAATAACAGAAGAATAGGAGGGTTCATTTTAAGAAAATATATCACCAAATGTTTGGGAGAAGTTACAAAAACTCATAATTTAAATAAGAACTCTAATTTATGCGGTCAGGATCCAACCCTAAGGTATTAGCTAAGAGACTCGCCTAAGACTGATGGAGGGAGGAAAAGAAAATATATTGAGGAATAAACAACTTTTTCGTTGCCTGGATTAAAATTAAATCACCATAAAGGGAAGAAGGGTTGGGGAGGGGGAAATGAGGCATTTATTCTTCTTTTTTTAAAAAAATGCTTCTTTATTACGTGCTAGTTTGAGTAGTAAAGGACAATTAATTTCCCAGGGGATGACTAAGAAGAACGCTACAAAGTAAGTAAGCCTACTCCGAGTGTTTGAGAAAAACAGACTGTTTTGAAAGGCTGATGGGAGTTCCCCTCTTCGTTATTGTCTTCCACTGGTAGAGTTGGCTCAGAGCCAACGTGCTTCACACTGACTCGGGAGGTCATGGTTTTTATGATTGAGTCCCATCTGGGTGCCTGATAGGTATATTTTCTACAATGATGTTTTCCATTTCCTCTTCACACTAGAATTAGGGAATTTCGCCACCCCTGATATTAATTGTATGGTTAGTTTTTTCCTGGTTAGCCTACGCTCAATGCCAGGATTGTTACAGACATATCCACATTGGTGGTCACATGGTATAAATGTAGTGCTCATTTAGACTGAATATTTTCCGGGTGAAAGAATTTGAGGCTCTAATCCCGGACAATTTTACTGAGTGTGTCCTTCCTCAAATGGTTTTCAACTCCTCATACCCTACCCCTTCGCAAATTTGGGTACCTTTACTCTAAATAATACCTTCTTCATCATTATTACATCAGGGTAATTATTATGCATGTGACCCGCTTCTTGGCCGCATTGTCTGGAATCACTCTCGCAACAGGCTGGACTGTCATTGGTGGGGAGATAGGGGTTTGAATATAGGTTAGATGTACTAAAGGTGGTTTTCCCTAAATGAGTTTCTACTCTCCCTCCACGTAAACATGGGTACCCTTCCTCAAGATTCAACCTTGCTTATCCACAACACATCAGCGTAATTAGTATATAGGCGTATAACCCAAACGGGTAGTAAAATGCGGTGATATATATGCATGCGTATAGCCCGAATGAATACTGTGTCAAGGAAGCTTTCAACACGAAAAAGCTACTGCTGTTCAGAAAGTTGAATTTGGAACTGAGGAAGAAACTGATGAAATGCTACATATGGAGCATCGCGCTGCATGGAGCAGAAACCTGGAGTCTCAGGAAAATGGAAAAGAAATAGTAAATGGGCTTTGAAATGTGGGGCTGAAGAAGACCTGAAAAGATCAGCTGGACAGACAGGGTGTCAAATGAAGAAGTCCTAAGAACAGTGAGTGAGAAGAGAACCAGTTTGGATATGATTCCTTTGTGCAAAGCAAACTGGATCGGACACTTCCTTAGGAGGAACTGTCTTCTTCACGACGTGATGTCATAGAAGAAAAGGTTGATGGAAAGAGGAGCTTAGGAAGAATAAAAAGAATCCAAATATTGGATGATATGAAGAAAATAAGAAAATTCTGGGAGGTGGTGGAGGAGACAGAGAATAGGGCGCATTGATGATCTAAGTTCATTGACAAAAGTAATGGACTTGTTGCGGTCGTAAGAGAGAACACCCAACAATAATAATAAAATTGATGATGATGATAATAATAATAGTAATAATAATAATAACAACAATAATAATAGCCCAAAGTAATACTAAGCCGTAGTGAAATAAAATTTAAGATTTAATTAAACGGTTAGAGATAAATGCATTTGGAAAAACCTATCCAGTTCATTCAGTTAAAGTCCAAACTTCAGCTGGGTAAACTAACGGTGGTTTTTCCACATGCGATATAGTGCTGTGATTGTTCCATCCTTTATGTGCGTTAATATCATTACACTTACTCTAGTATGAGCTACTCATTTATGCCCATTTGATTAATAATTAATTGTAGTTAATAACCTTTGTGATGAAGATACTAATCTCTCTATACATTTAATAGAACTCATAAGTTCCGTCTGTCACATTAGATTTTCTATTTCTCTTGTTGTTGTCAGTAAACTAAAAAAAGTACTCATAGGATTGAAACGGGACTTCTTCTGGTGTATTGATTACTTATCAAGGAACAGGGTAAGCTATAGTCTGATATTCGTGGAAAGAACAGTTAAAAAATTATATCTTTTTTGTAGTCATTATTAATAAATATTTTACTATTTCATTTATAGGTATTGATAATATCCATCATTGGTTACGTATGCAGGTCACATAACTTTAAGTCTGAATACGTTAAAGTAGACCTAGTAGTTTTTTTTTTAGCTTTTTTCCTATGAATATATGACTGTACGTATTACCATCAAGCTATCTCATCAGCGAGCGAAGAAGTGTCGAAAAAACTAGAGTAAGCAATGAACATACGTCGTGGCTGGTGTCGAGGTAACATAATATGACACATGGAGTGTGGCATTACACGCTCAGTAGACCCAGCCAGGATTCAATTCCCGATCTTCCCATCATCAGCAGGCCAGTCTAAAACGAGAGTGAAGCCTTAGACCATTCGGCCAATGAAACGAGTCAATAAAAGTTACTAGTCGGGGAAATTTATTTGCCTCCACCAAAGATCATTGGCAAAAGAAGGAGTTGCGTTTGAAATTGCTAATATGACAAACATAGCAAATAATTTAAAAATAAAAATAATAATAATTTCAGCCTTAATATTTTCTATTCATAGCAATATTTAACAAAAATTTAAGTTATTCTTTTAACATTTTTATTAGAAAAATATTTTATTTTCGCTTTTCATATACCTAAATTGAATTCTTTACTCAATGAAACCAGTAATTTTATCTACCACAAATTAGGGTTTCTACTAATTGCTTGTCTATAAAATAATATTTTTTTAAATTAAGATATATTTTTATATACAAGCCATTAGTAATACATGGATGAGTCTAGTATACTTTTACAATATTAAAAAGCTTATGAAGTGGTATATTATTTGGAATGATAATTTGCATATTTTTTTAGCACCAAGTCTTACTACCCGTTTGGATTATATGATTATGTATTAATTACTCTAATGGTTTTAGGGTTTTAGTAGGTTATATTTAGATAATGTATACCTTCATTTGCGTGAAGCGAAAGTGGAAACCCATTTTGGAAAAACAACCCTCAGTATACCCGACCAAGATTCAAACCTCGACCTCCCTGGAATCGTTAGTCTAGTCTACTGTGAGTGTGTGACGCCTTAGACGAATCGGCCACCGAAGCAGATTGATTTTCATTGTTTCTGAGAAATAACATGGGGAGTATAGGCTAATCCACTTAAATCTCCCCGAACAATTTACTTTCATTTAATTTATATTTATATCAATCTCATTATAATCTTTCTAAGACCTTTTTTATAATTTATAAAAATTACATTAGAAAACTAACTAAATTAAATTATCTGGTTTTCTTGACATATTTATTGCAGTAGGACTATGAGCGTGCAAGCTTCTGCCTACAAAACATATTATCGACTATTCACCTCATAATAATCGTCCCTAAGAAACCTCTGCACGACCGAACCAAGACGCTACAGCGGCCACTCGCTAAGTTTGGCTCTATTCATCTTGTATAATACCCCAAAACTTTCACACAAGTCTCCTCCCCAAGCCAACTTGAAAACCCTTTAGTTTTCAATTTCCCACCAAGTTGCCAGCTTCAGGACAGGGCATTAATAAAATACAGGGTAGGGAACAAGGGAGAATGAAGATGAATTGACACTCACTCCACCCCTTTTTGCTTCGTTTCTTACCAAGAAGGCTAGGCCAAAGAAGCTTCCGGTTTACGGTTGAGTTTAAGGTAAATTTTCGACGAATTAATAGCAGTTTATCCTTAGTACGTTGAATATAGTATTTCATTAGGAATGTGCAAAAGTCTGAAATGTTGAAGTCGAAAATCAAATATTCTTCGCTTCTACTTTGACACATTCAATGATCTTCATATCATTGAAACATTTCGACGGAAGAAGAAACACATATTTAAAAAATGTCATGAAAAACTATTCCAATATTTCCATTTTGAATTCATTCTTCAAGTTCAATTTAAAAAATAAAATTTTATATCATTTGTAGTACGTAAACTACCCTTAAATTAACTAATTTTAAATAAATAGATTAAGTAAGTAACATTATTAATGATAACATAAAACAGACCCCCGATACCAATTTTGAACCAAACCATTTGAGCAGTTTTCAAAAACATAAAATTTTACAAAACTTAGTCATTTGTTAACTACAATAGGATGATTTTTTCCCGTAGAAAAACAAATCTACATAACTATTTATAATGCAAACACGTCAACAGATAAACATTTTGAACCAAATCGCTGGAGACAGTTTTTAATATATTCAAATTTAAAACAGTCAACAGTAAACCACCCATAAATATATTTTCTGTTCAAAAACCAGTAAACAGCTTAATTTGTCATGTTCATGTCAAACGTTACATTATACAAACATTATATATATAAAGCAAAATCGTTAGTGCCATTTTAAAAATAACTCAAATAAACAGCCCTTTATCGAGTTTTTATTCAAAATCAAGTATACGGATTATTTGAAATGTCAAACATTTCAAAGGTACTCATTTGAAACCAAATAGTTAAAGCCATTTGTAAAATATTTCAAATTTTTGAAAAATTAGTCATCAGTAAACTACCCATAAACTAGTTGATACCCCAAAAACCACTAAACGGTATTTTTTGTTGCACCTAACAATCCCCAGATATACATTTTAAACACAATCATTCGAGCTATTTCCAAAATATTTTGAATTTTCAAAAGGTTCTCATCAGTAAACTCATCTTCAACGAATGTTTGCCCAAAAAATAAATAATTCACTGCTATTGGTCATGTCGAACACTACCCAGATATATATTTTAATCAAAAACGTTAGAACCATTGTTAAATAATTTGAATTTAAAAAATCAGTCATTTGTAAACTGCCCTTAATTTGAGGGATAGGGACAAAATAAAAATAAAAATCCTGATGTATAGCCTTATAAAATATAAATATCAAGTTTGAACAAAATACACCCAACCGTTTTGGATTTGTGGAAAGGAACATACGGATAGACAGAGAGACAGACAGACATGGGGTCAGACATAATTGTAAAATCAATTTTTTGGGGGGTTCGTGTTCACATAAAACGCAAAGATTCCTAATTATCTCGAGATTGATTTTTTTATCGATCACAATAATTTCTATTCATTGTATTTCAAGAAGAGAAACGGAGTGTGCTCACCCTAGCCTGCTTGCTGAATATATGAGTTCATACAATAATTGTATACGTATGTATCGTGAAGATTTTGACTTTTTACTTGATTAGGTTTCTCCGAAAATAAAAAGACAAGACACATATCAGAAAAGCCATTTCGCCTTCGGAAAGACTTACACTGGAATTAAGGTTTCTACCTACTATTAAGTTAATGGATGATTTTTACTTTCTCGCTATCTTACAGGTAGAGAAGTATTGTGATCGTCAAAAAAATCGAAATCGAGATTTTGATTAATCTTGACATACAGACACACACACACACACACACACACACAAACATTTAAATATATGTACATATGTTTTTTTTTACTTTTCAAACACTAAATGTCAAGTATTGCGACCGTAAAAAGATCTAACCTGAAATATTGATGGATATCGACGTCTCATTATCCCCGAACCCTAAAAATTACGTCTGTCTGTGTGTCTGTTTAAACTTAAAATTAAGAGTAGTTTAGTAAAGGGCGAAAAGAGAAAATAACAATTTTTTCAAAATCGGCTTAGACAATTTTGATTAAAATTCATATCTAGGCGTTGATTAATATTATAAATTAACTGGATATTTTGTTTCCCATGATCATGAATTTTAGGGTACTTTACAGAAGCTGAAATTTCCGTATTCACGCAACTATTTAAGATACTAAATAACTTGTAATGGCAAAATTGTATTACTATTAAAAATAAAAGAACTTTTATATGAAACATATTTTTATAAATCCAACAGTTTCTGAGATGTTGGCAAATATATTAATACAGTTTTGTTGTGACCTTTAGTTGTAAAGAGATAATACTTAAGTTTTAACGCAATCATTCTCCAATGCCATAGAATAAGTAAATAAAAGTAAGTATCTCAAAAAGTTTGTTATTTTTCCTTAAAACTCTTTGGAGAAATGTTTGTACAGCAATGATCTACCTCCATTTAGACTCAATAGTCAACATTTACATTTTTTATTGGTCAAAATATATAAATGAGGAATTTAATAGTAATGCGATGACCTGAGGATGTGCAACTCCTAATAAAATGTCGAAAATTTTAACCTGAAGTCGAAATTTTAATACGATGTGTTGACCCTTGTGGACCCAATATTGATCTTTTTTATCGGTCAAAATATACAAATGAAGACATTAATTCTTTAAAAATAAAATTATAAAATTTAAAACCGGGACTAAAAAATGTTTTACGTAAGTAAAGTGCAATTTATGCTTGGGTTTACTAATGTATATTATTTAGTTTAACATATATTAAGAGTTTTGAGTAAATATCTCCATTTTTAAACAATAGAGCGAGAAAGTCCGTGTGTAGTTCCGTACCATTTATTTTTAATATATAAAATTAGATGTTTCTTCAAGTAAAAGAAAATAAACAGACTCATATACATACCTAATATTTTATTCTAAAGTTGAACTAAAAAGTTAACTACTATATAATGTTTTATTTTAGGTGACCGTTATAATTCCTTAAGCTATTTATTCCATGTTCCAGTAACAACAATTTCAATAACTATTTCTGAGGTTTTCCAGGCACTGTTTAATGTTCTGAAGGAGGATTATCTTAAGGTAAAGTATTTTCGTAGATATCGATGTCCCAATAATAGTTACTTATAATGTTGTCAAGTTTGTATCACAGTAATTGCTTTCAGCATTGCTTGTAGAAATTTATCCCGAATCTAGAATTTTCATTTAGAGGTATAGAAGTAGATTGAGTGGATAGAGCATTTTCCTGTATAATTGGTTTCAATATTTTTTTCCTGCCCTCAGAACAAGGTTGTCTTAATTCAGAATCGAGATAGTCGCCAAACATCTCGTGGTCATCTTTAGCTTCTTTTAATATGACCATTGCGCCTTTCATTATATTTTCACTTTCATCTGAACTGTGAAGTTTTATCTTGTTAACTGTAGATTCCCCCCCCCCCTTTTCATATGTACAGTACTTGGTGCAACTAACTCATCTTGTGATATTTCTCCTTAATATGATGTTATTTTTCTTATTTCATAAGAATTCTCCTAAAAGACACAAATAAAAACTTTAACAGAAATTTTCACCAATTTCTTTAATACATTATTTAATGTTCCAGGATTCTATAGAGGAGTGGGAGAAAAAGGCAGAAGATTTTGGTGAAATTTGGAATCTTCCAAACTGTATAGCTCCACTGGATGGGAAGCACGTGGTAATTATAGAACCATCTGATAGTGGAAGTATTTATTTTTATTACAAAGGAATACATAGTATTTGTTAATAGCTTTAGTTAGTGCCAATTATACATTTTTGTACGTAGATGGTGACCTGGCGGTCTAGGGGTATAGTGTCGGACTTCTGTGCTGGGGTCCGGGGTTCAATCCTCGGTTCCGGCACAGATTTATCTGATTACCAAACCCTTCCTTCACCTCTGACAAGACGTGTATTAATCACAACTTGTGAATGTGGGGAATGCCAGGCCTCCACCGTGGTTCGGATTCCACGTTAAACTATAGGTCCTCCATTTCATTTCACAATCACCCTACCATTACACATTAGCGTAAGTGCGTATAACCCGAATGGGTAGTAAGAGGCGGTGCTAATAATAATAATGTACGTAGATGTGTGATAAAATGGTCGTATATCTGATGGAGGTGTGTGTTGCAAACTGTTCGTTGTCCACAGCTTGAGAAAACAACCGTTTTTTATATACTTGACGCAAGAACATTACCAGCCCAATCTGATCCTACGCCATTTTGTTGTCATGTAAGATGCTTTTGCGTTGAAAAAAATACAAGACGAAACAATTTGTATTCAAGAATTTACTCTGTCTATATCGCATTTTAATTACAGCATACAAAGCCTGGTAGAAAACTCTTTCGGATTGATATCTGTTCGATTTCATATTTCAAGGCAGCCGTTGCATGGACCTCCAGAAAAAGTAATAATGGTTGTGTTAGCTATATGTGCTTTGTATATTTTTTTATTACCTAAAATATCTCAGCACGTTTGTATGCACCATCAGGAAAATTTGGCAATGAAATTCAAGGTAGTTTTGCTCCTGGAAATTGAAGAGAAGGAGTTCCAGAAATCGCATTTTATTCTACAACGTATAAACTTAATAAGAAGTGCTAATAAAACAGCTAAAGGTGTTCGCAACGAATTCAAAATTATTTTACATCTTCATGTGTAGAATCACCATGACAGTATATAATTATAGTATTTAAGTTTCTTAAACACATTTTGAAAGTTTTGTGAGATGTTATTTTAAAGTTGGTTGAAATAAGTCAATTAGATTTCTAACAAATTTTTTTTTGTATTTTTGCTTCAGTAAAAAAATATTATAAATACTATAATTACTTGCTAAATCGGGCATTATCCCAAAGCATTTAAAACAATCAAGAGTATACAATCATAAATTTAGGGCGTCAAAAATCTCCTTTGTACAAGTCCACACTTCATCCCGTCTGTCACCACTATTCTTTTTATTCATCTTTTTCAATTCTAAATTCATCTGACATCGAATATTGTGTAATTTCCTGTTAAATTCTGACACACTCACTTCCCAATATCTTGAAATTATTTATATGTCTTTAGCCTTCTGATGCTAGTTTATAGATTATTTTAAAAAACAATTCAGTAAAAGATTCAAAATAGTCGTTTCACTTTAAAGATATTTGTTTATCCTAAATAATGACAATCTCCTCCGACATTCGCAAAAAGTTTACACTATAAGTTACAACAAAAGTGTGTTGCGTTTAATAGAGTGCAAGGTCTATTTGGATTGACAAATAGATTTAGAGCAGCTTATGTAGAGGGCCGGGCTGGGTTCCTGTTTACACTGAAACTTTTCCTAGATCTTGTCATCTCTCGCGAGAACGTAGACTCGTCTCGCTAGAGCACTTTAGGTACGGTTTACACCCCTAGAATTCCACTAGAAACCTCTAACTAGAAAAATCTAGCTGAAAATATGTTTACAATGGATTCGTATTTTTATTCTACTGGTCTAGGAGAACCTGACAGTAGCCAAGATTCACGTGCCAAGAATAATAACCTATTTTGCTATTAGTTCAACCTCGTATTCAGATAGGCCTTCTTTCAAAAAGTTACCCAGATTTCCTGTTATGTATTGCTCTAAGAAGGCCAATGTTTGTGACCCTGACTGTACACTATGATTAAGTGTGGTGCAACGCTTGTTTTCAATTAGTACGCCTAACACCAGCAATATTAATGGCTTAATTAGAGAGATAGCAATGAGGGGGATATTCTAGACCAGTGGACTACAAACGTTTCAGGGACATCCCTAGTGCCTTTTACCCTAGTAAAAATAATTCATAATACCAGATTGCGCTACCCACCAAGGAAAACAAACACACTACACATTCAAAGCAGCAACAGTTAATTATCCATTTATTAAAAATACATTTAAAGATTTCTATTATTTAAAAAAAAAAATTGATTAACTTTATTCAGTGATACGATCTTTTCAAAGTCTAATAGTGTTTCGGTAATTCTCTTATTTACCACAATGGCACATTCAGTAAATTATAAGTGCGATTAATGGACTTGATGAAATGATATCAGTTTATTAATTCCTGGCTTAAATTCACTTATCAGGAGTCTAAGGTCCCCCCCCCCCCCCCACTAAAGTGCCCCTTATTACTCCCTTGCCTTTATAAGACCTCCCCACCACACCTCAGGGGAGCGACAGCAAAATTTGGGACCACCTGGTGTTTGGAAGTAGACCAGTGGTATTCAACCTGGAGTAAGTGAAGACATCTTAGGGGGGTGTAAAATTTTTTTTTAAATGTACAAAAATACATAGAGTAAAATCCATTAAAAGCGTACACATTATGGGATCATAAATATGTCTGTTATTATGATGTGTCGGTTATGTGTATTTTTTAAAATACTAATAAATTCATAATTCTTGATCACAGTTTGATCTATATGTACCTACTAATCTGTTGGAACAACCCCCGCTGATGGCTTGGAAGGGCTGGAGGTACGACCTTGAAATACCATATTTTAGAACAGAGAGAGAAGAGGGCGGGGGGAATTTGGTACTGCTCACACTTCATGCGAGACATTAGCATTTCTTATTATTCCCCCTTATATTACCTTTTTTTTCAATCTGTTTGTGTTGTTTAGGCATTTTTATCCATAGACATGCGTGTCAGCCGTGTCCGTGTACGTTACAGAGAAAGTCCGTTATTAGTAAATTGTTTCACCCTAAGATCCCATGTTATTGTGCCGGGGAAATTTAAACTGTCCGCTATAAAGAAGACCATTAAAAAGATTTCACTATATTTCAAATTTAAAAATTATTATTAAATATAATTATTTTGGATATAATTTTTCTTAGATGCAAATTATAAAATATGTATAACTTGCGGTATACATCAAACACTTTGGAGGAACACAAATGGAGATAAAATACATCTGGAGGTACGTCAACAAAAAAATGGTTGAACACCACTTGTGCAGACTAGCCTTAATCCTTGTATTGGCGTTGAAAGATGAAACCAAAAACAAGATTAAAAATCGAACTCGACCGGTATTAAAACACGGACCTTTCCACTGACAAAAACCAAGTACAATGCAAGTCACTCAGTCACTGCTAATAGTGAAATAATTATTCTCTCATAAGTTAAGTTAACTTAGCTAGAAGCTAATCCGCATCGGTGGTATCATGAACTGACGCGTCACTCAAGTATGGATCTGGATTACTGGTGACCAGTAGGTCGGAGTTGGTTTTTCCATAATAGTTTCTCATTCTGTCTCCACGCAAATATGGTGCATTTAATCTAAAATTCTATCATCCTAGTCATTTTTATATAAGTGTGATTAATATATAACCCCAAAGAGTAGTAAAACGTGTTGTAAATAAATAATGTTAAATTTTAATGTACATATATACCGCTCTCGAGTTTTAGCTCTATCTGTCATAATACGGATTTGGGATGTATTGCTATCTTGTGTTGTCCTGGCAGTAATACCATCTTGTGTTGTCCTGGCAGTAATACCATCTTGTGTTGTCCTGGCAGTAATACCATCTTGTGTTGTCCTGGCAGTAATACTGACTTGTGTTGTCCTGGCAGTAATACCATCTTGTGTTGTCCTGGCAATAATACTAACTTGTGTTGTCCTGGCAGTAATACCATCTTGTGTTGTCCTGACAGTAAGACTAACTTGTGTTGTCCTGACAGTAAGACCATCTTGTGTTGTCCTGGCAGTAAGAATATCTTTTGCTGTCCTGATAATAAGCCATCTTGTGTTGTCCTGGCAGTAAGACCATCTTGTGTTGTCCTGGCAGTAAGAATATCTTGTGTTGTCCTGGCAGTAAGACCATCTTGTGTTGTCCTGGCAGTAATACCATCTTGTGTTGTCCTGGCAGTAAGACCATCTTGTGTTGTCCTGGCAGTAAGAATATCTTGTGTTGTCCTGGCAGTAAGAATATCTTGTGTTGTCCTGGCAGTAATACCATCTTGTGTTGTCCTGACAGTAAGACTAACTTGTGTTGTCCTGACAGTAAGACCATCGTGTGTTGTCCTGGCAGTAAGAATATCTTTTGCTGTCCTGACAGTAAAGCCATCTTGTGTTTGTCCTGGCAGTAAGACCATCTTGTGTTGTCCTGGCAGTAAGAATATCTTGTGTTGTCCTATCAGTAAGAATATCTTGTGTTGTCCTGGCAGTAATTACCATCTTGTGTTGTCCTGACAGTAAGACTAACTTGTGTTTGTTCCTGACAGTTAAGACCATCTGTGTTGTTGTCCTGGCAGTAAGAATATCTTTTGCTGTCCTGACAGTAAGCCATCTTGTGTTGTCCTGGCAGTAAGACCATCTTGTGTGTTGTCCTGGCAGTAATACTAACTTGTGTTGTCCTGGCAGTAATACCATCTTGTGTTGTCCTGACAGTAAGACTAACTTGTGTTGTCCTGACAGTAAGACCATCGTGTGTTGTCCTGGCAGTAAGAATATCTTTTGCTGTCCTGACAGTAAGCCATCTTGTGTTGTCCTGGCAGTAAGACCATCTTGTGTTGTCCTGGCAGTAAGAATATCTTGTGTTGTCCTGGCAGTAATACCATCTTGTGTTGTCCTGACAGTAAGACCATCTTGTGTTGTCCTGACAGTAAGCCATCTTGTGTTGTCCTGGCAGTAAGACCATCTTGTGTTGTCCTGGCAGTAAGACCATCTTGTGTTGTCCTGACAGTAAGACTAACTTGTGTTGTCCTGACAGTAAGACCATCTTGTGTTGTCCTGGCAGTAAGAATATCTTTTGCTGTCCTGACAGTAAGCCATCTTGTGTTGTCCTGGCAGTAAGACCATCTTGTGTTGTCCTGGCAGTAAGAATATCTTTTGCTGTCCTGACAGTAAGCCATCTTGTGTTGTCCTGGCAGTAAGACCATCTTGTGTTGTCCTGGCAGTAAGACCATCTTGTGTTGTCCTGGCAGTAATACCATCTTGTGTTGTCCTGGCAGTAAGACTAACTTGTGTTGTCCTGGCAGTAAGACCATCTTGTGTTGTCCTGGCAGTAAGAATATCTTGTGTTGTCTTGGCAGTAAGACCATCTTGTGTTGTCCTGGCAGTAAGACCATCTTGTGTTGTCCTGGCAGTAATACCATCTTGTGTTGTCCTGGCAGTAAGACCATCTTTTGCTGTCCTGACAGTAAGCCATCTTGTGTTGTCCTGGCAGTAAGACCATCTTGTGTTGTCCTGGCAGTAAGAATATCTTTTGCTGTCCTGACAGTAAGCCATCTTGTGTTGTCCTGGCAGTAATACCATCTTGTGTTGTCCTGACAGTAAGACTAACTTGTGTTGTCCTGACAGTAAGACCATCTTGTGTTGTCCTGGCAGTAAGAATATCTTTTGCTGTCCTGACAGTAAGCCATCTTGTGTTGTCCTGGCAGTAAGACCATCTTGTGTTGTCCTGGCAGTAAGAATATCTTTTGCTGTCCTGACAGTAAGCCATCTTGTGTTGTCCTGGCAGTAAGACCATCTTGTGTTGTCCTGGCAGTAAGACCATCTTGTGTTGTCCTGGCAGTAATACCATCTTGTGTTGTCCTGGCAGTAAGACTAACTTGTGTTGTCCTGGCAGTAAGACCATCTTGAGTTGTCCTGGCAGTAAGAATATCTTGTGTTGTCTTGGCAGTAAGACCATCTTGTGTTGTCCTGGCAGTAAGACCATCTTGTGTTGTCCTGGCAGTAAGACCATCTTGTGTTGTCCTGACAGTAAGACTAACTTGTGTTGTCCTGGCAGTAAGACCATCTTGTGTTGTCCTGGCAGTAAGACCATCTTGTGTTGTCCTGACAGTAAGACCATCTTGTGCTGTCCTGGCAGTAAGACCATCTTGTGTTGTCCTGACAGTAAGACTAACTTGTGTTGTCCTGGCAGTAAGACCATCTTGTGTTGTCCTGACAGTAAGACCATCTTGTGTTGTCATGGCAGTAAGACCATCTTGTGTTGTCCTGGCAGTAAGACCATCTTGTGTTGTCATGGCAGTAAGACCATCTTGTGTTGTCCTGGCAGTAAGACCATCTTGTGTTGTCCTGGCAGTAATACCATCTTGTGTTGTCCTGGCAGTAAGAATATCTTGTGTTGTCTTGGCAGTAAGACCATCTTGTGTTGTCCTGGCAGTAAGACTAACTTGTGTTGTCTTGGCAGTAAGACCATCTTGTGTTGTCCTGGCAGTAAGAATATCTTGTGTTGTCCTGGCAGTAAGAATATCTTTTGCTGTCCTGACAATAAGCCATCTTGTGTTGTCCTGGCAGTAAGACCATCTTGTGTTGTCCTGGCAGTAAGAATATCTTGTGTTGTCCTGGCAGTAAGACCATCTTGTGTTGTCCTGGCAGTAATACCATCTTGTGTTGTCCTGGCAGTAAGACCATCTTGTGTTGTCCTGGCAGTAAGACCATCTTGTGTTGTCCTGGCAGTAAGACCATCTTGTGTTGTCCTGGCAGTAAGCCATCTTGTGTTGTCCTGGCAGTAAGACCATCTTGTGTTGTCCTGGCAGTAAGACCATCTTGTGTTGTCCTGGCAGTAAGACCATCTTGTGTTGTCCTGACAGTAAGCCATCTTGTGTTGTCCTGGCAGTAATACCATTTTGTGTTGTCCTGGCAGTAAGACCATCTTGTGTTGTCCTGGCAGTAATACCATCTTGTGTTGTCCTGGCAGTAAGAATATCTTGTGCTGTCCTGACAGTAAGCCATCTTGTGTAGTCCAGACAGTAAGACCAAGGATTGATGTGTCTAGTATTAACAAAACATCGTCGAACGCATTATCAACGAGAAAAAAGATGGAAGGAAGTGATATAGAAGTGTAATTAGAAGAGGAGCTAGTCGATGGTCCATGTCAGGAAGAACTACAAGACCTAGAGACCTAGAGACTGTGATTGGATGGTTAGTCACAAGGGGATTTTGAGCAAGTAAAGGTTACGCAGTTAGTTTCACCAGAAACTGTGAACTTCAAGAAAAAAATATTCTACTATAAAATATAACAAAAAATTACTGTTTTTTATTGTATTTATTTTTTAGCACCGTGTCTTACTACCCGTTCGTACGCTATTCGGTTAGGAATTGGGAAGGTTGAATTTAGAGGAGATGAACCCGCATTTGCGTGGAGGGAGAGTGGAAATCAATTTAGGGAAAACCACCCCCAGTTCACCCGACCAAGATTCTAACCTTGATATCTCCCTCCTAAGCAGTCTAGCTCAACACGAAACTAGCGTGTTAGCTTATTACGTCACAGAATAAG
>JBCFYV010009882.1:93033046-93086951 GCA_039000515.1 Timema cristinae
GGTACTATTCTATCTTCCTCATCACTACCACATTAGTGTAAATATGTGGATATCCCGACGGGTAGTAAGACGTGAAGCGGTACTACTCTACCTTCCTCATCTCTACCTCATTAGTGTATATATGTAGATATCCCGGACGTGTAGTAAGACGTGGAGCACGGTACTATTCTACCTTCCTCATCTCTACCACATTAGTGTAAATATGTGGATATCCTGAACGGGTAGTAAGACGTGGAGCACGGTACTACTCTACCTTCATTTTCTCTACCACATTAATGTAAATATGTGGATATCCCGGATGGGTAGTAAGACGTGGAGCACGGTACTATTCTACCTTCCTCATCACTTCCACATTAGTGTAAATGTGTGGATATCCCGGATGGGTAGTAAGATGTGGAGCACGGTACTACTCTACCTTATTCATCTCTACCACATTAGTGTAAATATGTGGATATCCCGGACGGGTAGTAAGACATGGAGCACGGTACTATTCTACCTTCCTCATCTCTACCACATTAGTGTAAATATGTGGATATCCTGGACGGGTAGTAAGACGTGGAGCACGGTGCTATTCTACCTTCCTCGTATTGACCCCATTGGTGTAAATATGTGGATATCTAGGACGGGTTGTATGACGAGGTGTATAATAAAAAGTAGCGTTTGGAGTATTCAGGAACGCATAAAGGAGCAGTTATATTCTGAATTTTCTGCCGTTTCCCTTATAATAGCTTTTCTGAAAATAATTGCAATGGCAGAAAGCAATACATTTACGGAATACGTTTTAGAAAAAGAGAATCAGTTATGTAAATGGAATTTCAAACAACTTGAGCTTCCGAGTTTCGAAAAAGCCAGCCAAATAATTTGAACATCAATAAAAGACGAGGTAAAATATTTAACTAAAACCTGGTATTTCCTAGATTTATTAAATAGAATTGTGACATCAAAATGCAATTTAATTTTTACCAACCATGACCAATACCATTAGTTATAAGAAATAGATAATAGCTGGCTTATTGAAGTTTGTAGCTAGATGTAGTTTGGGCTTTTCTTTATGAAAGAGATAAATTTAGGTTAAAAGTATTTGCTTGACACAGCATTATCATAAAACTATGACCAACTACATTAAATGTAGATGGGAGGATAACATAAAGAAGATGAATTGAAATTAGAATAAGGATAGGTTGTAATGATGGGAACTGGATAGAACTAGCTCAAGATAGTGATAGGGTGTAATGAGGTGGGGTGGATAGAACTAAAGCAAGATAGGAATAGGCTGTAATGAGTTGGAGTGGATAGAACTAGCTCAAGATAGGAAAAGGTGACGTACTTTTGTGAGTGATACAACAAACTTTCGAGTTCCTAATGCCATAGAATGAGTAATAAAGTAATTAAATGTAGATATATTTAATTTTATTTCATTTGATTGATTGGTATTGCTATAAAAATATTTTCTGCATTTTTTTTAGATTATGACATATTATTATTATAATAATTATTATTATTATCACCACGTCTTACTACCCGTTCGGGCTATACGCACTTACGCTAATGTGTAATGGTAGGGTGATTGTGAGATGAAATGGAGGACCTACAGTTTAACGTGGAATCCGAACCACGATGGAGGCCTGGCATTCCCCACATTCACAAGATGTCTTGTCAGAGGTGAAGGAAGGGTTTGGTAATCAGATAAATCTGTTCCGGGACCGAGGATTGAACCCCGGACCCCAGCATAGAAGTCCGACACATTACCCCTAGACCGCCAGGTCACCCGATTATGACATAAAATATCCTCAGCAAGAGCAATGAACTTTAAAGGAGCCAAAGTTGAGCCCCACAGAATGCAAAAAGGAATGCGGGGAGGGGGGGAGGGGGAGAAGCTAATTAAAAAGTATGCCAAGTAGTTGCACTGACATTTAAATTAGGGGTAGGAAAATATAAATGTTCTTAGGTTTCACAAATTTAGTAACAAAAATTAAACATATTAATTTTGAACAACAATGGTGGGTAAGCAAGTAGCTATGCATCTCTCGCCAAGTCAAGTTTACTTGTGACGGGTGATTTGGATTTCTATTCTTATCTTTGGTTTATCTTCGACGGTTTACCGCCCCCATTTTCATTTATTTGAGGTATTTATTCGTGCACTTTCTGAACCGACTGATTATATCAGCACACGGCTTATAAACTAACTTAAATACAGAACAGACACAGTAACCTCTCCCCTGGCGTTTGTTCTTCACCGTAAAAACGGAAAGCAATATTTTACCAATAATAAATCTTTCGGCCATGCCAGGAATTGAACACGGGACCCTACCTTAGAAGACACATGCTAACAACTGAGCTAAGGTGTTAAACGTAAACCTTTTCCCTTCCCGCAAAGGCATTACATTTAAATTATTCATTAATAAACTAACCCGCCTCGGTGGCGTAGTTGGTTAACGAGCTTGTCGTGTTGAGCTCGACTGCTGAGGATGGGGAAATCGAGGTTCGAATCTCGGTCGGGTGAACTGGGGTGGTTTTTCCTAAATGGTTTTCCACTCGGGTTCACCTCCTCTAATTCAACCTTCCCAATTCCTAATACATTAGCGTAATTAGTACTTAAAGCGTATAACCCGAACGGATAGTAAGACGCGGTGCAAAATATTATATTATTAATAAACTAGTGTAAATATGCTTATAAACCAGATTGGAAGTAAGGTGCGGAATTTAAAACATACATTGGCAAAAAAGAAGTTGAACAACTTCTTGAGCTTATAAATACTCACGGGGGTAGCCAGATTGGGTTTGGTCACTAAAGCCATCATAATACTATTTTGTATTTTTTTTTAATGAGTGCCAACGTAATGTTTTCTCAATTATATTTGGGGAAAGGAATTTCCAAATCCATTTGTGTGTTTTATTGCAGTATTAATATTTGGATGACTAATTATTATTTTATGGGCAAGTCTCATAGGAGAATTACATAATTTTGTAAGGATGCGTTCAGATTATTATTTGAGTTCGACTCAGAGCAATGCTTACAGAGCTGTGGAATATCATAGACTTACCGAAAATAATACTTTTCAAATTAATTTATAAATTTATCAGCTCATATTTTTACTTTTCATTAATGAATAGAGTTCTTTAAAAGGGTTTGTTAACAAAATTGGTTTTAATAATTCTACTTAATAGTTAATGATAGTATTTTTTTATTAATGAAAAACTTCAGATTATTAGTAAATTAGTAAGGAAATTTTTTCATACCTTAACAACAATTTAGTCACATGTGCCTAAGATAATGACTAGACAGAATTAGTAAAATATCTTAGAACATATTAGAACACTTTTTACCACTGGTCATATCTATAAATATATTAATAAATTTTACTTATCATATCAGAAACAATTGTTGGTTTTTATGGCTCATAAGTGGACTTATCACCCTATAGATGCTAATCGTTTTTTAATACTATTGAGTAAATGAGACACTTTGTTAGTAGACAATAACTGTAACATAAGAAGCAAGTCTGGCCTAATTGTTTTTACAGTAAACTACGTGCATATTTTCTAATAAGTCTAATAATGTCTGAAAATGATAAACATAGTCATTGAATTGAATATAATAATAGAATTAGTATCTAAATATAGAGAACCATGTTTAAAAAATTACAACAAACTTATAAAATTTAATTTTAAAATAGACTTAGTTTTAGTATATATACTAAATATAATTATAAAATTGGATACTAAAATAAAATTATCCTCAAAAGTAAGAAAATAATGTTTAAAAAAGGACAAACATAGCTAAAGAATTGTATATCAAAATAAAAATAAGTTCTTATCAAAATGTAGGTGAACATTAGTTTTGTGTCTGACAGTACCTACAACCTTCCTCACACCAATATATCTGCTTGAAAGAACCAAATAAAAGAGCTGTCAAAACCAGAACTTGACAAAATATCACATTTTAATCTCCGCACATCAACTGATTCTAGTGTCAGCGAGAACTCGTCACTTTAAACTGTTTGAGATACTGGGATGTTGAAGTATTCGTGTGATAGTTTCAAAAGTAAGCTTATGGCATACATGCTCTTATACAATCGTGGAGCGAAATGGTGGACAATATAGTTATACTATTATTAATAAGGAAAGTGAATTTTGTTTTTAGATAAATCTTTATTATTTTTTTCCAAGGGGAGACTATAAATTTAATATTTTAATATATAATATATTTAACAATACAGTAAGAGTCCAAATGATATATATATATATATATATATATATATATAATATATATATATATATATACATTAAAATATACAGCCGAGAAATGCGTGCTATTACTCGGTTACTAAATAGTTGACATCTCAACTGCTTTCAAGGAATTCAGAATATACAAAACAATAATTTTACCGGTTGTTCTATCTGGGTGTGAAACGTGGTCTATTAATTTAAAAGGTGAAAAAAAATTTAAGGTGTTCGATAACAAGATGCTTAGGAAAATATTTGGCTCAAATAGGGATGAAGCAACTGAGTAGTAGAGGAGGCTATATAAGGATGAGTTACATACCCTGTACTCATTACCAAACATTTTTAGGTTAGGGTAATGAAAGCGTGCGGGCTACGGTGGGTAAGACATGCAGAAATAATGGAAGAAACTAGAACCACGTTAAAGGTATTTCCATGAAAATCAAATTGGAAGACCTAGACGCAGATGTAAGAAAAACACCAGAATGGACCTTAAAGCGATAGGGTGTAAAGAGGTGACTGGATAGAACTAGCTCAAGATAGTGATATGGTGTAATGATATAGACTGGTTATAACTAGCTCAAGATAGTGATATGGTGTAATGATATAGACTGGTTATAACTAGCTCAAGATAGTGATAGGGTGTAATGATATAGACTGGTTATAACTAGCTCAAGATAGAGATAGGGTGTAATGATATAGACTGGTTATAACTAGCTCAAGATAGTGATAGGGTGTAAAGAGGTGACTGGATAGAACTAGCTCAAGATAGAGATAGGGTGTAATGATATAGACTGGTCATAACTAGCTCAAGATAGAGATAGGGTGTAAAGAGGTGACTGGATATAACTAGCTCAAGATAGTGATAGGGTGTAAAGAGGTGAACTGGATAGAACTAGCCCAAGATAGAGATAGGGTATAATGAGGTGGCCTCTATAGAACTAGTTCAAGATAGTGATAGGGTGTAATGAGGTGGACTGGATAGAACTAGCTCAAGATAGGGAAAGGGTGTAAAGAGGTGACAGGATAGAACTAGCTCAAGATAGGGGTAGGTGGCGTACTTTTGTAAGTGAGTCAATGATCTCTTGGATTTCTAGTGACATGGAATTAGTAAATAACTAAGAAAATTGAATTATACGTATCTACTGAAGAAGCACTTGATTTATTTTGTTAAAAATAATTAGATAAAATTAAGAAAACATGTCCATTTCCATCCCACCTTAGATAGGCATTAGGGTTGGTTTTACCACGATGTGGCTACCAATTCTCTCTCCACGCCTTTTAAAGCACAGTTTACTCATTCTCTGTTAGATCTGCTGATTTAATTTACTGCTCGTGAATACGATAATGGAATTCTAGGGGATGAAAAATTGTGTCTTGTCTAAATTGAAATCGGTCGGTGATTCTTTTAAAATCTTGTGAAAGTTGATGGGAATCAATCTTAATTAAATGTTTAAAAACTTATGTGTTAAATTAAGACAAATTATACGGGTCATTTGTAGCAAAATATGTTTTAGGTTATAAACTCTATTCTTTGACAAAAACATCTTGAGTGGGAAATTTGACTCCAGGGAACAGTAAATATGAACCAACCTCTGTTAATGACTTTGTAATTATTGAGGTCAAACGGGGCTAAAGGTTTGAATATCAGTGCCATCTAATTAGGTAAGGGGATGGAGGAGAGGGTCGAAGGGAGAAGGTTATCGAGGGTTGGTTGTTAGGGTCAGAAGGCGGTTGAGAACTGGAAGTGAGCAGACTTGAGCTACGGTAATGAGGCGCTTCACTTAGAAAAAAAACACCGGAAAGTCGACGTGAATGTTTAATAAGAAATGATCCACGTGTAATGGAGTTGGCGTAAATTTACGATCTCTAGCCGACTGTATCAGAGTTGATTGGTATTTGATGCACTCTCTTCGTTCATCTCATATATCTAGCACACTTATACACATATTAGTTTATACTTCTTTTTTAATCAATGTTATTCAAGTATATTATTAAAAAATATTTCAATATATTTTAATAATAATCTATAAATCACAGTGTGTACTTTTTTTCTTCTGTTTTCCCGATGATGAAAAATCTAAAAAATTACGAGACTTTTAAAAGTGGTATAATCATTGTAATTTTTTAAACTCATTTCATCTTTTCCATACATTTTATAAACTTCAATCTTCATACCAACATTTGTTTAACTGTCTTCCTAAGATACTTTAATTAATTATAATCCTGATGATGGGGACATCCTTGGAACCAGTAGGATTATAGACGGTAAATAACCCTCCACCACACAAAAAAAGGGTAAAGGATGTCATTTAAAAATAAGGAATGAAAACATATTATAATAATTTTAAATGAAATAAGTTAAATTTATCAATTTGCAAAATTTTTAAATAAATATTTTGTAATGTATTCAACTTTATACAATGTTATAGCTTATTTATTTTAATATCATGCCTTTTAAATATATTTAGTATTATTTTTATAATCACTTACGCTTTGGCATTAGTAACTCAGAAATTAATTGTCGTACTTAATAAAATACGCCACCTATCCCTATCATGAGCTAGTTTTATTCATTCAACCTTATTACATCCTATCCCTATCATGAGCTAGTTCTATTCATTCAACTTCATTACACCCTATTCATATCATGAGCTAGTTATATTCATTCAACCTCCTTACAGCCTATCCCTATCATGAGCTAGATCTATTCATCCTACTTCATTACATCCTATTCCTGAGTTAGTTCTATTCATCTTACCTCATTACACCTTATCCCTATCATGAGCTAGTTCTATTCATTCAACTTCTCTACACCCTATCCCTATCTTGAACTATTTATATCCAGTTCACCTTATTACACGATAGTTCTATCCAGTCCATCTTATTACAACCTATCTCTATCATTCGACTTCATTATATCATATCTATATCATGAGCTAGATCACTTCATTCGACCTCATTACATCCTAAACCTATCATGAGCTAGTTCTATTCATTCAACCTCATTAAATCTTATCCCCATCATGAACTTGTTCTATTCATCCGACCTCATTACATCATTTTCCCATATAGAACTAGTTCTATCCAGTCCACCTCATCACACACTATCTCTTTCAGGTTAATTGTTTTAGACTATTTATCAACATGTTTACAAGTATACACATAGTTTAACTAAATAAACCCTTTTAAAATTATTAAAGTGAAAGAAACAGATATAATATAACAAACTAAAAAAATATCTTTAGTTAAATTTACAATCTAATTCCTTATTAAAATGATATTAACTATATTCTTTTTACCAAATATTTTATTACATATTTCCTAAAATCAGAGTATAAATATCTAAATTTTGTCAAGGTATGCGTTGAACCAGGCTAATAAAAATACTTAATAAGGTTTATTTAAAAGATCCTGTTGTTTCATCAAATAACCCAAGGTGTACTTGTTTCAATGTGTGTTTAGAATCCCAGAACGAGTAGAGGGTGTCCCTGTGCTACATAGATGTGTGACTTGTACCTACCAAATAACATGGTCCATAACATGGATGTAAGTGGGTCATACACTTTGGACAGTTAGGGCTAGTCAGGTCATCAGAGATGGTCCTACATGGGTCTTTCTCTTGCACTGGCTGGAATTAGGTTATGCACTTTGAATGATAAAGGCTAGTTCCCGGGTCTATTTCTTGACTGGATGTGATTAAGTTATGAAATTTGAACAGTTGTGGATAGTCGGATATGCATAAACTTAGATCTACATGTTAAATTTTATAATAATTTCATATTTTATTATTAAACATAGACCCGTCATAATTTAACCACTCCAACTGAGTTCATTCTCATCATTTATTGGAAAGGGACTAGTCTAGACTAGTCTAATTCGAATCCAAAAGTATAGTAAAGAATTTAATGTGAATCATTGGAATTCAGACGAAAATTATATCTTTAAAAGCAAATTCTCTCTATAGTAAAGAAAACAAGTATTTAATCGTAATGATTGCTTATTTTTTAATTTATTATATAGGGACAACTAATATGTAAAATAGCTCATGAAACAATACTAACCTTAATATATTTTGAAGAATATTATAAAATATAGATTAAATAGCTAAAGAAGCAAATCTCTAATTCAAGTTTGACTTATTTCTAACGTAATATTGTATTTGACTTATCTGTTACATGATACTAAAGGGCAAGTCAGCATTTTAATAATAATGAAAATCCAAATTTCTCTTTGCACTAGGAACCCGAAAGTTCATTGCCGCATTTAAAAAAGAACGCCGCGCAACCTACTTCTCCCTTGAGCTAGTTATAACCAGTACACCTAATTACACCCTATATATTCTTGAGCTAGTTTTATCCAGTCCACCTCATGACACCCTGTCTCTATCCTGAGCTAGTTCTAACCATTGGGTTTGCCAGTCAATACCCTGAACACGGTTTTAAATTCTCCCATTCATTCGTGATAGATGTCCTACCCACCCTAATCTATGAGACATTATTTATCTTATCAATGCCTTGTAATAAGTACAGGGTATGCTACTCATCATTATGTAACCTCCTCTACTCCTTACTATCCTCATCCCCTTTTGAACCAAATATTTTCCTAAGCACCTTGTTTTCGAACACTCTAAATTTGTTTTTGTCATGTAAGGTAAGAGACCACGTTTCACAACCATATAGAACAACAGATAAAATTATTGTTTTGTATATTCTGAGTTTTAGGCTTACATTCCTTTAAACCAGGCGAGATGTCAACAAGACAAGATATAAATTTGAACTAAATGATAAAATGTGTGTTTTATAATGTGAATTCACATTGGGTTAAGGAGTAATATGAGGTAGTTGTTACATTTGTATTATCATATTATTTGTACTTATCCACTTTGAAACATTATAGCTATCAACTAGAATAATATTCAATTAATCTTTTGATTCAAATCTCTAATCTAAGTTTGACAAGACTTCTTGTGAATGTGAGGAATGCCAGGTCACCACCGTGGTTCGGATTCCACGTTAAACTGTAGGTCCTTCATTTCATCTCACAATCACCCTACCGTTACTCATTAGCGTAAGTGCGTATAACCCGAACGGTTAATAAGACGCGGTGCTAATAATAATAATAATAATAATAATAATAATAATAATAATAATAATAATAATAATAATAACAATAATAATCTAATTTAAGTTTTTCATAGAATACTTTTTATACGTGCTTTAAGACTCAGGCCAATTCAATTTACCAGGAAAGTAGTGCACTTGAGAAGGTATTATAAAGAAAGTATTATTTTCTAATAGTTTAATAAGTAGTAAGGGTAGGTTAGACGTAACAGAAAGAAGATTAACCCTTTATTTTCATGTGAAGAGCTTTTAAACTACAAAAAGAAGAAATTTGTGTAAGCCAAACGAATCATTATTAAATAATCGCTTTAAAGATAACAGGGCTACAGCTTTGATCCCTTTAAAGATTTAAATATAACTAAACATTCATTAATCTAGTTACTCATGTGTTTTTAAAATAGCATACATTTATTTTAAGTATTTAAATGGCTTATAGCCCAAACGGGTAGTAAAACACGGTACTTAAAAAAAATGTATAAAAAGTATTTTAAGCACAAACTTATTGAGAAATATCGTTTTAAACTATTTGCAGTAGACTGAGGTAGTCTTTTAAGTTGACTACTAGGCGGTTTTATTCTATCTGCATATATTCTAGTTCTGAAGAATAGGTTCACACCAATTTTGGGATGATAATGAATGTTCTAGAGTACATTTATGTTTGTGCTTGTACATGTTAGATTTTATTTATGCCTTTATACCTTTGTGTGGATTTGTGTTTATTATTTGTGGGGGTTGTGTAACGTCTGAAAAATGAGCATATTTAAAAAAATAGTTATTTATTATTAGATGCATATATTACAATATAATTATGTATTTTACAAAACTAGCAATTGTGTTCTCAATCAAATCTACACAATTGAGATGAGTTCTAATGCTAAGATCTAATCCCTGATAGAAAATAATACAAATATGTAATGTCGGAAAAACTATCTCGAATCCAATGGTTTCCCGATGCAGGTCTTTATTTATAAGTAATATATCAAGCATAAGAATTTAAACAAATGATTATTAGTAAATAAAGAAATATAGAAACCATTAATATCTTAGATCAGTTTATCCCAAACTGTGATACGGTTACCTTCAAGGGCACATGAAGGATTTCGGGGGGGATGGGGGGTGGAGGGGGGGGGGGAGACGCACCATCGAGTATTGTTAGTAATTTATTTTTTACTACAGTAAGTCTGACTCAAACTAAGCCGGAATTTTACTTAATGTCATGGACTATCGTAAGATTTTATTTTATCTTTGACACAACTGTTTAGTTTGAAATTTGCTCAAATATAAAATGGACATTTGTATTTTTAAATATATCAGATATTGAGTTTATATTTATTTTATGAAGACATGAAAAGGGCACATTCTTAAAAGCTATGAGGTTTTAAGGGGTAACCTACGTGAGTGGCGAAAGTTTGGTAGACACTGCTTTAGATTCTTCAAGAATTCAAAATATATTTTAATTTTTTTAAGGTCTTGTTTAACTAACCGTTCGGGCTATACGCCTATGTACTAATTACCCTAATGGTTTTAGCATTGAATAAAGTTATATATATATAGGAAGTGTACCCGTATTTGCGTGGAGGGTGAGTGTAAAATAATTTGGGAAAAACACTCTCACTACACCCGACCTAGATTCGAACCCTCAAAATATTAATTCAAAATATGCGTATTGTATAAAATGTCCAAAGTCTTGGACAACACAACGATTTAGCTATATAATTTTACTAAATAAAATATCTTGCATCCGTGGGGGGCATGCGCACTAAATATCAGGCTCATCTCGTTTGATTTGGCGCTGACGGAAAGGTCTAATCTCTAATCCCAGCCAAGTATAATGCGTGCGTTTAATCCTCATGGTTTCTTGCTCTACTTTCATGCAAATGCCAGTACATTTCCTATGTATTTTACCTTTCTCAACGCTAACCTTTTACCATGGTTAAAGTACGTACAGCCCTATGGGTAGTAAAACACAGTGAGAAAAATACAACTAAATAAGTTTAACCAGTAGTAATATTTTGACTTATAGTAAATTATTCATTCCTACTGATCTTCGTTTCGCAAAGATGTTTCTAAATACATGCTTAACGATTAAATAGCCACTGAGCGTATAACCCAGTGGTGCATAAATAAAATAAATGGTACGGAGCTCCACACAAACTTTCTCGCTCTATTTTTTTTTTTTTTTTTTTAGAAATGGAGATATTTACTCAAAATTCGTAATATAATATACACTAGCAAACCCGAGAACAAAATACGCTAGATATAAGTAAAACATTTTTTATTCGTGGTTTTAAATTTAATACTTTTATTTTTAAAGAATTAATGTCTTCGTTTGTATATTTGAATCAATACAAAATATCGATATTGGGTCCCCAACGGTCATCACTTCGTATTAAAATGTTGACTTTCGGTTAAAACTTTCGTCATTTTAAAAGAGGATATCTTATGGTTATTGCATTAATATTAAATTTCTCTTTTATAAATTTTGACCAATTAAATAGGTAATTATTGAATATTGCGTCTAAAATGAGAGCGATATAATCGTTAAAGCCGATTTTGAGAAAATTGAATTTTTCTCTTTTCACACTTTGGTAAACTGCTATTAATTTTAGGGTTAGACAGACGGGGTTGCAATAACCACTTTTTAAGGTTCGGGGGGTAATGAAACGTCGACACCCATCAACATCTCGGGCTAGAGTATTTTGACGGTCATAATACTTTACCTTAAGGGGGCCGCCTTCCTGAGCATTGGAATGCGTTACAGACGTTCAGGAAATAGGCCATGGTTAGGTAGTGTTTTATTTTTACCAAACTTAACCTAAGCCAAAATGAAGAGAAAAGGTGGGAACATGCTTATCTAGTACTCTCAACCTTACATCTTGATAATCTATATATATAAAAAATGAATGAAATATCGTAATTTGCTCATTTTCAATGGCCCTTTAAATATATTGTCACAGTTCTGAGACGAGGGTAACTACTAGATAATCCTAGATACAACCTTTCAGAAACAAATTAAGTCATTTTTTGATAAGGTCACAACAGAAAATGTAAAGATAATTGCTAATTCCTTTTGCTGTTTTGACGCGTCAAAGCTAATGCTTTTCGGCCATCATGTGGCGCAGCCATATCCCCCATCTACGCTTTGGAAGTAAAGAATAGCCGGAGAAAGAAGGAAAGGTAGTTGACACCATGCGCATGCGCTCTTTTAGTTGGATGTCTGCCTTCGCCTTGTTGAGAGTTGAGACAACGCACAGTGAGCCGGCACATGTTTAAATAATAGGTGTTTAAAATGGTTTCAAATAATAATATCTGTTATAGCTTTTATTGTAAATGTATGAATAAATGTGTTTACAAACTAGTCCTGCGTTTCCGAACAGTTGTGTATGCTTGCCTTCTTATGATAGCTAATATAATAATATATTAATAACATAGAATTATATTTTTTTTCGATAAACTAAAACTTCTGACTTTGAACAATAATACAATCAAAAAGGGCTATCTTAAAGGGAAAAAAACTAGACTTCGACTATATGCTCACCGCAAAAAATTAGGATGGAAGAAGCGTTTTATTGATGGATCAAAGTAAGTACATACTGATTTATTAGTATAAAAATAGGCTAGTTCACTGTTCAACAGTTACGCGTTAGTTTAATTTTACCTTGTTGCTCCTATATTCAGGAGGACGGGGTTAAAATCCCGTCCGGAAGTTTAATTAAGCTAGTCCCGTGAAGTAAAAAACCATCATTTGAATTCTGTTTCTTAGATTTAAAACATTTATTTGTTTGGCCATGCCTTGTATTGTAAAAAAAAACATTACATGATGAGAAATTCGAGGGGAAAGTATATATTTACTGTACGTATACTAATTACCAACAAAGTGATAATGGACAATTTAATTTCTTAAAATATGTATAACTATATATTAAAACAAAATTTTTATTACACGCAAGATAACATTTAATTTTAATAAAGATTAATTCAGTTCTGATACGTGAAGGTTAAATCTAAAGCAATTATTATAATGCTTAGTGCCTGATTGGTTGTCTCAACTGAAAAAGTTCCAAAATCAGCTTTACAATATAAAAATATTGAGCAACATATTTAATTTATGAGTAAGTGTGAATTTTCCTTTTCAATATTAAACAAAGCCCGTATTATTTGACCGTAAATATCGCAATAATTAGGGTCGTATCAAGATATAGAAGTTAACCTGTGATATACTGTAAATTCAAGCAACTTTTTGGATGTAAACCTAAAATTTCTAAACATTACTGAGAACTATTGATTGAAAGCAAGGATTATATACTAAGTATTGACACGTGTTTCTGAATTATTGCTTTACATGGTGGGGTTGTGTGAAGCTAGTCTCCTTCAGCCAGTAATGTACGCCTCTTAGTACGACGTTGTATATAAAGAACTAATTTTGAGACAGCAGGATTTAAAGCACTAATCATGCACTAAATATTGACAAATGTTTCAGGATTGGTGCCTTACATTATTATCAACACGGTGTCTTAGTACTCATTCGGGTTATACGCACTTACGCTAATGTGTAGTGGTAGGGTGATTGTGAGATGAAATGGAGGACCTACAGTTTAACGTGGAATCCGAACCACGGTGGAGGCCTGGCATTCCTTACATTCACAAGTTGTGATTAATACACGTCTTGTCAGAGGTGAAGGAAGGGTTTGGCAATCAGATAAATCTGTGCCGGGACCGAGGATTGAACCCCGGACCCCCAACACAGAAGTCTGACACCTTATCCCTAGACCACCAGGTCACCTAGTGCCTTAAATGTTGAGATAATCTTCACGAATCTCCACCAAGGTGCATTAGCGGTAGTTTTTTTAAATGTGAAATTTACTTTGGTTTTATACACGCTAATGTGAGAGCACTTTTTCGTATCAAATACTTCCTCGTCCCTAGTAAATTATATTTTTTTTCTGTACTGTTGTTTTAATATTTAATTTATAGTTTTGTTTTCAAAAAGTAACAAAGGATTATTTTAAAACCAAAAGTGTGTTATTAAGAATGCATAAGAAATTAAATTTAAGTATAATATTTTTTCACATGAGTACATAATAATAAAAATAGGGTACTGGAATATTTGTTTTAAATTTTTAAAATTAAATTGTTAGATTTTTTCAAAATCACAAGTTTTATGTTACAATAATTAATACTTGAACACGCTTGACAAAATTAGATCCTGTATTATTTTGCATGCATATAATATGTCCTAGCAATAAAATGCTCAGGTAACTACACTTTTTGTCTGAGATTTTTGCGCTACTAGCTGAAATACAAATTATGCATATATATATATTTAAATAAAAATTCATCACTACTGTATCAAAAAAATTCTAGTCTATGCCTTATTTATGAAAATCTAGCTATAGAATTCAATTTTTCAACTTTCACCCTTGTAAACCTCTACGCCGTAGCTTCTCTGGTTGGCAATAGTAGGTCAATTAAAAAAAAGTTCAGGGCTGCACGCACCATCATTTTGTACCAGTTGCAAGGATTGTCTGCTACCAGTGGCGGCGTAACGTTATTTGTGAAGAAACGGGGTGGTGGGGGCCGTAAGCAAAAAAGGAGTTTTTTGAGAAGTTGCCTTCCCCCCTTCACCTCCTACCTTACCCTACCCCTCTTAAAGATAAATTTTTGAAACTTGGATGTCCCTAAAAGTTATTTGTAAATATCCTCCTCCCCAAATTTGGAAAATCAAATTATTTTTATGCTATTTGGAGAAGTCATCTCCATTTTTTTTATTTATTTTTTATTTAGATTCTTCTATAAGCCATTTGGAGTGGTCCTCGCCTTTAGTTGAAAAGTTAATTTATGTCTTTAAATGCTATTTGAAATTATCCTCACCTGGACATTTTTGGTAATCGAATGTTTTTAGAATCAATTTGGAGTCATCAACTGGATTTTTTTAAATTATTTGTATCTGAAATAAAGTTGGAGTGACCCTCTTCTAGCAAATTTTAAAAATAAGATCCCCTCTAGAGCATAGGCGTACACACAAGGGGATCCAGTGGGTCCAAGCCTTCGCCCCCCCCCCCCTCTCCTGAAGAACATGAAGGATAAATAAAAGATTAAATACAAAGCAATTATTTATCAATGTTAAATCACCTTAAAGCAATGGTTGAAAATAACCCAATATATCAATACAATTAGATATGTGGTGGATCCAGGATTTTTTCAAGGGGGGAGGGGGGGCTACACAACAAAAGCAATACCTTTAGGAACCAATAAAGTGTTGGTCCGTGCCCCAGTAGTATTTTTACTCCCGGAAAAAATAATATTTCCAAAGCTCAAAATGGTGCTTTTTATGTATATTTTGTACCTAATAGTTGCTGATTAAACTTATACTGGTTATAAATATCTGTTATCTTGGATTTGGTTGCCATCTTTAATTTCTAGATATAGCCACTGTTTCCTTTGTAATTATAATTTTTAAATTAATATAAAAAATAACTGTCAAAAATAAATATGCCTAATTCAGGTGACTATATTTTAGTAAAAATACGAAAATAAAATCATTAGTTAATAACACACTGTTTATTACACAAAGGAGTGGTGAACTAGGAGGGGAGTGTGCGGGAAAGCCAGGGTTCAGGTTAAACAAGGTGAAGCATGTTTTGTTCGAACACATTGGACGTATTTCTGCAGAGAAGCACAGCACCCTTCAATCAAATTTTTGAAAAATAGCTGAAAGGGGGGGGGGGATTATAGCCCCTTATTCCCAATACCCTTGAATCCATACCTGAGTGTGAGACATACCCAACTGGATTTAACGCTGTCTAGTCTGTATAGCCTCATGAAGTATTTTGTTCAAAGTATGAATCTTATATAAGTAATAGATTGGATTGACTATTGACTTGTAACTTCTGTACTTTGGATCCCCCGTCTAGAAGATATTTGAAGTGTGCTTCCACTGTCATATTTTTGTAAATTGAATGCTTTCAGAAACTATTTGGAGCTACGATTTTATTTTTAATTTGCCAGATAATGTAACTCTATCTTGTTTACTGTTTAAACAATAGTAAACTCAAGTAAAGATCTCTAACTACCCCCACTTTGTTGATGAAGAAATACATCTTAATTGTTTTTGGGCTCTAAAACAACCACACTCAACCCCCCTCAACCAACACCCCTATCCCCGCCCTCTTTCTATATATTCTTATTTCTATGAGCACTCACTTCGATATATCCGTATTACCCGTATGTATTATAGATCGAATTGAAGTCTCCCCTAAAATAAACCAAGTAGAACGCAAAATAGTTTGCTAAGGTATCCAATATTAATAAATATTTTGTCCTCCTGCGTGGGAAAGTTTATAGTTTATATACTAAGATAGTTTATCCACAGCCCTTTATCTAAACAAATACGGGTGCATTTAATCAAAAACTTTCCTTCCTCTTTTCCTGTCAGCTAGAATAATCAGAGGAAATTACTGATAGCTTGAATAGGCACCTAAAATTAAAATTAATTAATAGTTGAAAATAGGTTACACATGACCAATTAACCGATTATCTATGTCTACTATACCTTATTTATAATTATTTACTAAACCTTTTTCTCCGATAGAATAAATCTAAGAGGGGTTGGGTGTATAGGGCCGTGTGATGGAACTCCTTATACTCCTCGGTTCCGACGCCACTGTTATCAACTATTATTATTATTATTAGCACCGCGTCTTACTACCCGTTCGGTTTATACAGTTTCAAGACAAGTTAAACCATCTAATCAAGAATTGATTGTGCTTGTTTGTGAACCCTTCACGAGAATCTCAAGCTAGCAAAATACCACAAAATAAACATACAGGCTGACGGCTGGACTCTGTAGGGCGATCAGCCGCGCATTCTTCCTTTTGACCTTGAGATAGGTTTCCTTTCCGTTGCTTCTATTCTCCTGACATGGGGTGGTAGATATGGGTGGTGGGGAAAGTGTAAAGAGGATAAGATTAGACAGAGACAGACGCCGTAGTTCAAGAAAACAGCACATAGCATTTCATTTTAAGACGAGGCCTCCTCACACGATTGATACTATTTCACGTACTGAGGCGGCCCCCTTAAAGTGTTGGCAAAGTTAAAAGAAATATATATTTGTGTATAACTTGAAAACTTTTGGTTTTATAGGAATACTTGCTTTGCTAGGGTTAGATATGTAATCCCAAAAATCCTTCAGGGCAACCCTACGAAAACCCTAGCTACCAAGGCTTAGCCTGATCGGAAAAACAGTTTAGGCTCTAGTCGGAGGTATAGAAAAACAGACAGACGGAAATTCAAAAATCACTTTTTCGGATTCGGAGGGTCATGAAACTTTGAGATTCATCAAAATCTTGATTTCGATTTTTTTGACGATCACAATACTTTTTCTATCTGTAAGATAGTGAGAAAGTAAAAACAGATGAAAGTTAAATATAGTGATTAAAAAGTAATTAAATAAGTCATTGGTGTATGTTTATGACTGTAAATAAAGTATAATTTCAATATTTCCGAGCTTCCTTATAGTTCAAGTTGGGATTGCGCCCAGTGCATTTTCTTTTACATAGGATGAACGATGCGTGGCTATGCGGCAAAATAAAGATCACAAATGGACAATAAACTGAAAACACTAGATAGTTTTTTTCCAATTTCTAACAATTATACATGTTTTTATAATTTACGAAATTATTTTTGAATTTTCTAATTTAAAAAAATATATTGAATACTTTTTACTTTAAAAAACATGTGTAAATATTAGATATTTTTTTTGGGGTGACCTGGTGGTCTAGGGGTAAGGTGTCAGACTTCTATGCTGGCGGCCGGGGTTCAATCCTCGGTCCCGGCACAGATTTATCTGATTACCAAACCCTTCCTACACCTCTGACAAGACATCTTGTGAATGTGTGGAATGCCAGGTCGCCACCGTGGTTCGGATTCCACGTTAAACTCTAGGTCCTTCATTTCATCTCACAATCACCCTACTATTACACATTAGCGTAAGTGCGTATAACCCGAACGGGTAGTAAGACGCGGTGCTAATAATAATAATAATAATAATAATAATAATAATAATAATAATAATTTTTGCTATTCTGTGAAATTCTAATTTTCAATAGTCCAGATCAACTTGAACTGTTAAGACTCTACTCGGTATGCAGTTATTAATTTAGATTTTTTAAATTATTCTTAGCAAGACTATCATGGAGAATTAAGAAATACTAATATTGAGCTTTACAAAATAATTTTGTTAGTAAACCTTGCCCACAATTCTACCTTTAAATTTGAATAAAAGAAAATTAGAGGAATTCAATCAAAAATGTTTTAATTTTATATAAATACTAGTAGACAATAAATATTTTCTAACAGACCAAAGACCAAATTTATCGCTAAATAATCATAACAACTGATACTTACATCCAACTTATAAACACTGTAGGAAAGTAAGGATATGTCATCCAGTTATATTTTAAAGTGCAAGGACTAAAATGCTTATTTTTAAATTTCTGGATCTATTATATATGCATCCCTTGTCCCACAATGTCCAAGATAATTTATTATTTGTTAACAAAATAAAACAAGAAACATATTATTATCTTCTGTGCTTATTCCTTTATTTTTTAACGAATGTATTTGGTCGGTCATTAAATTGAGTATTTATTTCTATTAAAATAAGAATTCTTTAATTTCTATGACAAACTCAACCCCTTCAGGAGTAAATACATTTTTGTTGAAGATCGGAACTTCTAAAGAGCTTAATCGAAAAGATACGGTCTAGTTAAATTTTGTTTTGAAAGATACCGACTACTCTATGGAAGTAAGTGACGCTATTCTGAGCCCAGAATTTAATGACGGATTCATTCCATTCGATGGAGAGGATATTCCTGTATTATATCCAGAAGATTCATCAACACCTTTGACGACCCCTAATGCACTACGTATGCACGGCATAGTATCGCTTTTTTTTAAAGACCATAGCATTTTGAACAATAAGAAAACCAACTCCATGTACGATGATACCGAATCCGGAGACGATACTTATTCCTCTGAAGACAAAGACAATCGTTATTCTGGGATCAACAGAGTTGAGGGAGCAAACATTAATGACATGGTGGAGAATATTCTTGGTATGAAGGCAGTTTCTCTAAATTTATCCACAAATAATAATGGGATTAAATTGAAAAATGAGTTGTATTTTGTCAGTGAAGTTGGTCAGACCTCTACTGAAAACAACCATTCTTATGTGATCCCAAAATTAGTGGAAGCAAACAAAGTTAGTGCACTGAAGAATACTACCAGCATTTGGTACCTTCTTTCAAATAAAGCTAGACTTAAACCTCTATCACATGTGGATGATCCATAGGTAGCATAGAACCAAATTGTTAGTTTTTCTTTGTTTCCTCAAACCAAAATATAGAGTGGTCACCATTTAAGTTTTATATATAACTCTAACCTTTAAAAAGAACAGATATCTTGAAAAGGCGAATAAAATTAATTAATGGGCCTCTAATAGTTTACCAACCTTAACAGATTTTAATTGTTTAAAAATTCTAATAATATTGCTGTAAGTCTTAGGGAAATATAATTTTTTATCCATAAACATAAGATTTAACATAAGATAAAACAAATAAATTGCTAATAATCAGGCTAAGAAAATCTTATATATGAAATAACATCGTTTAGTTTCAAAGATTTTAACATTTTACAATGAATAAGGCCAATGTCTGGAATCCAATCAGTGCGTGTAAAATTTACGCAATAGATATTATGTTATCTATGATTCTATCATTTCAATCATTTAATTTGATAGGATTCTTAAACTGCAATAAAAAATCAAATTTTTGTTTACGTTCTGAAAAAGCATTAAAAATGTCACTTTGTCATTACTCTTTTCAGAATTATTATTATTATTATTAGCACCGCGTCTTACTACCCGTTCGGGTTATACACACTTACGCTAATGTGTAATGGTAGGGTGATTGTGAGATGAAATGGAGGACCTACAGTTTAACGAGGGATCCAAACCACGGTGGAGGTCTGGCATTCCCCACATTCACAAGATGTCTTGTCAGAGGTGAAGGAAGGGTTTGGTAATCAGATAAATCTGTGCTAGGACCGAGGATTGAACCCCGGACCCTAGCACAGAAGTCCGACACCTTACCCCTAGACCACCAGGTCACCCTTTTCAGAATTCATCTCATAAATAATAAATTGATAAATATTATTAGTTAAAAAAAGTTCATTTTTAGTTTTTACACATCACTTTGTAATTTTAATTAAAGAATATATAAAAAATGGTGCATTTTTTATATTTTAAAAAAGAGTGCACTGCATTATACTAGGAAAAAGTTTACTAAAAAATAAAAGAAAAAGTGTTTTTTAACGTCCAGTTGTCCTGGCACCCAGTTGTCCTGACGCCCAGTTGTCCTAGATCCCAGTTGTCCTGGCGCCCAGTTCGCACGCACCCAGTTGGCCGCACCTGGTTGGCGGCACCCAGTTGTCCTTGACCATCACTGATGTATTAAATTAATGACTATTCATTAAAATTAAAGTAATATCAAAAACGTTTAAATTATTCAATTTGAAAATAAACACCTCCTTTAACATCAAATTAGTTAACACTGTTAAAATATATTAAAATTATCTCTTATTTTTCATTTTCATTTTTTACCTCTGCATCTTACCACCCGTAGTGATGATACGCCTATGTACTAATTACACTTATGGGAAAGGAACGAGTTTGGTTGAATTAAGATTAGGTATACCCACATAATACGCATGTAGGGAGTGGGAATCAAGTTAGGAAAATACATCTTGAGAACACTCTTCTGGTATTTGAACCCCGATTTCTCAATCATGGACAATATATAGTATTTTGCAAGAGTGACGCCATTTACTACCTGGATATCGTAGCTGGTGATCCTTTATTAAGTGAATTAATAATTATTTTATTAAGTTCGATTACCTATATTTTGTTTATAGCGTGGCGTCTTGTTACACGTTTGGTTTGTGCGCATAGGTTCTAATTAAAATAATGTGATATAGACTAGGAAGGTTGGATTAGAATAAGTATACCCGCATTTGTGTGGAGGGAGATTAGAAAAATGAACTGCTTCAGAACAACACTACCACTAATTAAAGTCTATAACTGTCAGTCAGACCAAGTAGGTGGAAGTTTGCTACAAAGCATTCCTCATAGGATTGTGAAGGAAGGAATTAAGCGATCAGAAAGGTTTTTTTAATAGGGTAGCGAGCTAATATTTTGCCTTGGCACACCAAAGAAGAAAGAAGGAACCAGGTATGCCCTCATCCCCTTTCCCCATGGTATATATGGTATATAATATATAATCCCTGAACCCTCTAATTCAAAGTGTTTAACTTGGAAAACACCGCCTTAAAAACCAATTTATGTAATGGTCTCACAGGGCATGCCTACTACCAAATGTATATGTTGTGCTCATGAGGAATGCTTTCTACCTTCACCAACTTCAATGGCCGCATGATTTAATAGGCTATTCTCGCAGTAAACTAGACCACTGACGATGGGAAGATCGATATTAGATTCTCGGTCAGTTGACAGAGAGGTTTTTTTTCCAAAATGGTTTTCCACTCTCTTTCCATGAAAATGTGGGTACACTTCCTCTAAATATAGCCTTACTAATCCCTAAAAATCGATTGGGTAATTAGTACATAAGCGTATAACCAGAACGGGTAGTAAGATGTGGTGCTTTCTACCGTGATGTTCAAATGGAACAATCGGTCTCTCTAACTACCCAAATTTAACCTATTTACGGTGATGTGATAACGATAATGGTTTTGAATCCAGCGGTAGGATGTGCGTTTCTATTATTATTATTAGCACCGCGTCTTACTACCCGTTCGGGTTATACGCACTTACGCTAATGTGTAATGGTAGGGTGATTGTGAGATGAAATGAAGGACCTACAGTTTAACGTGGAATCCGAACCACGGTGGAGGCCTGGCATTCCCCACATTCACAAGATGTCTTGTCAGAGGTGAAGGAAGGGTTTGGTAATCAGATAAATCTTTGCCGGGACCGAGGATTGAACCCCGGCCGCCAGCATAGAAGTCTGACACCTTACCCCTAGACCACCAGGTCACCCATGTGCGTTTCTCTCTCACCACATCGCTGTGATGGTTTGTCCATTCATTAGCGATCATGCTTCCCTAGTAGGTGATCATTCATTAGCGATCATGCTTCCCTAGTAGGTGAATTCTCTAACGATAAAATTATGAGCTCCACCCCACGGGCAGACTAGTGTGTTCAGGAAAGGATACCCGACCCATTGGGAAGTGGACATATCCGTTTTGGGCTATGTTCCTCTCATGCCAGGATCACGATCAACTTAACTTTAACTTAACGTAACGTTCACTTAAGGAGAAAACAAATGTGTGATCACGATTCACGTAACTTAACGTAACAACTCTAGCCAAACATCTCCATTCTATAGTACCTATGTGTTTTGATCTGTAATTTGTACTATTTGTAAAGTGGTGATCTATGAATGTTTACAGTTTTCAATCGATATAATAAATATATATTACTAAACTTTGTTGATAAGTTTAGCTTTCCTATTCTAGTTTAATTATTTTGTTTCAATGTCTGATCACTATAACTTAAGCTAAAGACCTTGGTCATAAACCCAACAAATAATTACTAAATAGCCCTGTAGACGTTACTCGTATAGTAATTGCTTGATTAGATCACGTGATACTCTTCATGTAACGTTCACTTAACGTGATAGACCTCCCAGGACATTAAGTTAACTGCAAGTGAACGTTAAGTGAACTACATCGTGATCGCTAACATTTAAAATCACGAGAAGATTATTTACGTTAAGTCACGTCAAGTTAACCTAAGTGAACGTTAAGTTTATCGTGATCCCGGCATTTGACCAATCACCAAGGCTGGCTATTGGGTTGAGGGTACGTTCCCTGACCCATCGGGAAGGGGATTAGTGTAGTATTTTCTAATGTAACCGAAAACACCCTACCCCTTTCTCACCTATGAATAGCATATTTTAATATTAGCTACAGGTAATCGAACCCAGGAAAGTGCACCAACCATCAATATAGCTTTAGACAAAGGTGTCAATCTCTTCTTGTCTGGTAGGTTTAGTCAATGTGTTTAGTTAATATCACCCCCCATTTTAAGTTAGTTACAGTGGTATGTACAACAAGAATGTGAAAAGTGGGTCAAAAGATGGGAGGGTGAAGAGGGAAAAATCTATTCAATAGTACGACAATTGGGTCCACTCACTAGAATCGACAGTCTAGTCCTAGTCTATTGCGAGAGCGATGTCTTAGACCACGCGGCCAACGAAGCGGGTGAATATCCACTAACATTAGGTTTTACTTTGAGTATTACTGGTTCTAATAACACTTGGGTTTACTGAAGGTCGTTTATCATAAATGGTTTTCAACTCTCTCCACATATATTCAACCTTCCTCGTCAATAATACATTAGCGTAGTTAGTAACCGGCCACGTGGTGTAGTGGTCAGTGAATCTGGCTACGTATCTAGAGGTCCTGGGTTCGATTCCAGGCTGGTATCTTGGGTATTTTTCCTCTTAAAGGGAACTACCCTAACGGTCACTAGAGGTCGGTAAATTAGGCTTAAGTAAGTTTTAAGACCCCCACTGGCCCACAACTCCATAGTCACTATCACATCTCATTGCTGGTATATGTAAACAACCTCCATTGGTGTACCCTGGGCAACGCTCTGGGCCACTAGAGCGGCTAATTGTCTACATACAAGCGACCGAACTGGATGGAATGTCCCTCCCTGTCAGTAATGCTATACGCAGAAAAAAAAAAAAGTGTAATCAGCACATACTGAGTGCACAAATCAAATAGTAAGCCAGGGCGACAAAAAATAAAATTAACGCTTCACTAGTATTTTTTTTTCACAACTGGTAATTCAAGAAACCCACTTCTGTGGCCACATGGTCTAAGGCACTACTCTCACAGTAGACCAGACTGCCGAGATCAAGGTTCAAATCTCAGTCGGTTATACTGAGGTTGGATTTCCAAAACGGTTTTCCACTCTTCCCTATAAATATTACCTTCCTATTCCTTAAAACCATTAGCGTAATTAGTAAATAGGCTCGTAGCTTGAACGGGTAGTAAGACACGGTGCTAAAAAAATTGCAAGAATACGTTCTCGCGTGGGCTCCTTTACGACCTTGTTACATGTGACGTGTTCTGGAATAATCCAACTTTAAATTCTGTCTAAAATTCATAATTTTTTTTTTATCATGTGTGTCCTATAGTTAGATGCCCTTTTACTCGTATATCCACAAGTCGACTAATATTTCCTCTTCAGATTGTTGTGTACGAAGCGCAAACTGTTTCGTCTGAGCGCCATTTCCTTCGCAATAAAATTACGTATCTATTTCTGGGAGCTAATTAAGACCCCCCCCCCCCCTTCCCCCCGCCACCTAACTTCAACACTGTACGACATTTCTATTCATTTTGATTTGATTACATGAAATGTTGCGTATTTTACTGGGTATTTTTACCATCGTTGTGTTGTTGTCTCTGGTATTTTATTTATTTGATTTTATAAGCCATGGCCTTTTAGAAATTTAACAAGCATTTGATAATCCTTCCAAAATATAAACATTACTAAACAATGTATCACTTTGGGATTAAATCATCTAATACAAATACTAATTCGATTACAACAAATGAATGTACAATTTATAAAAATATTTTTAATTTCCAAAAAGTTGTTTATATCTATCTTATATCATCGATCATTTTATAATATAATATATCAATAGCTAGGAAAAAATATATTTATAATAACATTTTCAAGGTATGTGCATTGTGCATGACTAAAATGCGTTACAAATGGATTATATTTTAAACAATATATGTGTCTACAAGTAGTTTAAATGACCAATTGATTGATTTCTGTGATTAGAACAGATGTTTATATTTTTTAATCAAAACCGTAAGTTTAACTTTGTGTTTTAACTGTAAAAATGGTATATTTATAAATCTATCTATTATTAAATATTGTGTGATCATTTATCAATGGTTTTGTTTCCACAAATTATTTTTAAAATATAATGCAATAATAATATATTATATAAGGATTACACAGCTGACTATAGGTAGTTTTAAGATCTTTGACAAAACCAATTATGATTTACAGACGTGATGGGACCTTTGTAAAGGACATATATAAATAACGAATGTATTATATTATTTGAACATGTTTATGATTATAGGCGTTGATTGCTGATTAACAGATTTAAAATTAATATAGATCAAATTATAAGGGGGAAAACTTGCTATTTATTTCTTTTGTTGGTCGTTAATAAATAAAAGTCATGAATGTGTATTTAGTACATCATGGCATGATCTATATTGGTGTATTGTTCAGTTGACTCTCAGTTTGATATTTTATATTGGTGTAATATTCAGTTGCCTCTCATGTAACGTTTTGGAATAAACATTACGAAAAGACCTAACATTTGAAGGACTTTGATGTCTTCCTATCTCCCGGACCACGTACAATCTAACCAAGTCCGCCAAGAGTGACTATGTGTTCGTTCAACAACCAAATAAACATACCAATGCGACTGGAGAAAAACTTGGACTGATATGTTTTGGCGTAGCTTTTGTCCTACGTAGGCTCAGTTCAACATCACGTGTTATGCTCTACCCCCTCTCTATCTCGCACCTCTGCAATGCCTTGTTCTCATTGGTCCCTAGCGTCACGATCAAGAATGCATTACCTTTGATGGGCATGTTCTAGAGTAGCGTATATATTTCTGTTAGTATATATTGGCTTGATATAATGGGTTAAAATAACACTTGGTCCTAGTTGGCATAAGGTGGTTGGTGATATTTTATTGGAGCTTCACGCTCCTCTATGCTAAACGGAAAGCTCATAGTGGCTAGTTAACACTATAATTTAAGGGGACATGGTGCATATAGTTATGTTTAGCTAAAATTGTATTTCTTGCGCTTCATGCTTGTGCTTTAAGGGGACTTTTTTTCTCTATCCATGTTTGTCTACATTTGTATTGATAGCCCTTCACGCTTGTGCTTTAAGGGGACATGTCTTTGTCATAGTATTCAGGTTATGTTTTGCTAGCGCTAATTACTTTAATTTAAAGGGACTTTGCTACTTATGTTATGTTTTTCTAGACATAATTTGTTAGAACTTTTGGCTTGTATTTTAAGGGAGATTGTGCACATTGTAAAATATTCTAAATTTTAACAAGTCACCTTAAACCCTTCACATTGATTTGGCTCAGTAAGGCCACGAATTTTCCCTAAGTACAGATTTGTTTCTAACACTGTATTTAAGTCACTCTAATGAACTATCTCTTGTTGTATGATTCAGATTTTGAATTTCTATGTATGCCATTTTTGATGTGTCAGTAAAATTATTGTTACCTAGAATGTTGTATTCTCCTTTTGGGTACAATCAGTTGGATATTGTATATATATTGTTCACTTGCCTCTTAGGTGGATACTTTATGTTTGGGCGCACATACAAACCATGAAGTTTTTCATTTGGTAATTTTCCCCATTCTTTTGTTTATCTCGTAAGGAAAAAATGTATATATATATAAAATGAAGAAATATTAAATTCAATGCGTTGAAAAAAACTGGCCTTAACTCGCGTTTCTATCCATTGTGTTGATCGAAACATGACATCAGTATTAAAAACACGTGAAGAACTAAAAACGTGATCAGATAGAAAATGGTAGAGAGCGTGATGTTTACTTCCTCCGGGTCCAGTTTTAAGCTTTTTGAGAATTTTACCCATGATACAAATTTGATAGTCTATATATCCGCTGTAGCTGACATTCTGGTCGATACACAACATTCCCCAACCCCACACCCCAAATTCTCTTACACTCCTTACCCTGACCCCTCCAAAATATATGAAACCCGGACGGTTCTGATGGATGGGGAATGAAAGTAACGTCCGTTGGGTTGTCGGGTTGGTCAGGGTATCGTGGAACGAGGTAAAGTTACGAGGGTGGGGTGGAGGAGGTATTCAGTGAGGGGGGCAGAAAAAGATGGTCATGCCCGAGCTTGAGTTAGTTGAATATTTCATCACAAACGAAGCGGAGCGCCCAGCAATCTATCAACCCAAAAGACGACAGTTCTGAATCTCTCTGGCTTAGTCTTGAAGATGAGGGCTTACTCCTTTTGGTCATTGATCTGTTAAATAAATAGTTTTTTTTATTGTTAAAGAAACATTTTATGTAATAGAGAGTGGACGACTACTCCTGTGAATTTTATTTTCTTGTTAAAATAGCTTGTTATATTTTGTTGGTGTTCTTAAAATAATTTCGATATTAGCTACTTGCTTTTAACTAATTTCCTCCCAGCTGTATTAGTGAGTGGGTCAGTTGACTACCAGCTGTATTGTTGAGTGGGTCAATGACCTACTAGGTGTATTAGTGAGTGGGTCAGTTGACTCCCAGCTGTATTGTTGAGTGGGTCAGTTACCCACTATATGTATTAGTGAGTGATTCAAGTGCTTCCCAGCTGTATTGGTGAGTGGGTAAGCTGCCTCCTAGATATATTGGTCAGTAGGTAAGTTACCTCCCAGCTGTATTGGTGAGTGAGTCAGTTGCCTCCTAGATGATTAAGTTATTTCAGAAACTGGACCTCTCCACACCATTGCATTTTGAGATATTCAACAAAATATGTTTATGTTGTTCAAAATGAATTAAATGGATTCAGACTTTTCCCAGTTCTTAAATTAGATGATGGTGCATTTCGACCCCTCTGTAGGCCTTCCTTAGGAACTTAGATTCTTGGATATAGGCCCACTAGCCCCCTTCCCTGTAAAAAAATATTGTAAAGAATCCTGTAAAACAAAGCTTCAAATCATCCATCATGTCAATATAAAAACAAAACTTTTTTTTTTACTTATTTTTTTTGAAAATACAGTCCTACCATCACTGTATAGCCCCCTCCCTCTTTTTATCCTCCCTCCTATTTTAATCTCATTCCTGTATAATTTTGTTTGCTCTAGGCGCGAAAGGAATTGTGTGTACACCAATCAAATAAATTGTTAAAATCAAATTAATTTTTCAACTACCTCCACTTTCATTTACTCCCCTCGTTTCCCCAAATTTTGCTTTAATCTTTTTTTTTCATTCATCGTCACTACATCTATTTCTCTTTCCTCACCCCCCCCCCCCCCGCCTCCTTCACCAACCCCACTTTCCCTCCACCAATTTTTTTTCTTACAAGACTATATAATATATTATCGACATTTTTATGAGGAATAAATTAAACTTTCAAAATAAAATATAGCCAATGCTACTCACTGATAATGTAGCTTTATATTGGGGAAAGAATTTTTAAAATAGGTTCAGTAGTTTTTTAGTTTATCCATTACAAACAAAAAAACAAAAAATCAAATCTTTCCTCTTAATAATATTAGTATAGATAAATTAAGTGGAGAATTCCACTTTCTGTAATAAGCCAAAATTTTGCTCTGAATGTTAACTTATGACTCATATATTATGGCTTGTCTAAACTTTATTTCTCTAGAAAACTCTATAATGACATTCTACTGAAACATATTACAAACCTTTTAAAAATAATTGTGGACGAAAAATAAATTTTAGACCTGAAACTGAGATTTAGTGTGTCCCTTAATTTTCATCATCATTAATTATTTCTTCTGCTTCTACGGTTGACCAGTTTAACGATTCATTGCAAAAGTCCTTGTGTTCCTCTAAAATGTAACCAAGAAGCTGCTTTATGTCACTGAGTTTCTTTGCATTTATTGGAACTTTTCCATTAGGATAAGATTTCATGTTATCTGACAGAGATGGTGGTGATGTGATCTCCAACTTAAAGGTGTGATTAATATGTCCATATATATAATCCTTGGCAACCACATGATCGTTGTTTCTTTCATTATAGCTAAACTCCATACATTTTGATAAAGAAAATGCTACCTTCTAGTCACGTGGAATATTGAGACCTAGTGACCACAACGGGAGAGAATTTATCTGGTAGAACTTGGGCCACCAACTACCAAAATCAAGAATATCATCTGTTTCTACCATTTTAATTTGAAACGTGCCTGCTCTGCTTGATTGAACAATACATTCAACATACTCTTTAATACAATATAGCCGATCCATCTTTTTAATATTTCGCTTTACGAGTCCAAAATGTTGATCATTATGTAAGAAGAAATGGCCCCTCATAGGGAAGTAAAGAGTGATAGTCTTAAATTTACGAAGGGAGACTAGGGACGCTAAAAACCTTACAGCTGTAGTGCTCCTATTTTGTCCACTGCACCCATCTGAAAAATGTAAAGATGTTTCACTTCAGGAGAAATATCATACTGTATGTAATCAGGTAGAAAACTTCTTCTACAGGTTTTTCTGGAAATTCAAGATTTTGCATGTAGTCCATTGAAATTCCAAGAACTGCTTTATTTGATCGGCACTTTTCACGAATTGTTTTAATGAACTTATGAAACTTAGAGCTTCTACATTTGTGAATTAATAGCTTTACTGCAGCGACACGCTTTTCTGCATCATTAAGTGACTTTGATTTCTGTTTTACACTGAGATCTCCGCACTTACAGCGTGTCTACTTGTGGTCTTCCAAATGACAAATTTAACCTATAATGAAATATTTTCAAAAATAAACTGTAGGTGACCGCAACATTTGGATATTTCTCTTTGAATTGTTCATGCATTAGTAGGACATTAAGTTTGGCACTAAGGAATTCTACTTCTCTTGTTGTATAGTGTCCATTTTTTGTGGGATACGATTTGATTTGGTCCTCACCCATGGCATAAATTTCACAAGAAATAGCATATCCTGACCTTTGTTTACCGTGTATGTCGTCAGGACTCTTGCCTCCAGCAAGTAATGCTCATGGTCTGGCATTCCTATATTTTTAAATACTGTGCATGCTAAAGAATGATTTTTTTTTTTGCAGACCTTTATACGTCCACTGCTGCAATTTACAGAATACTTGAATTTCTGGCTTCGAGGTTTCCTCTTTTTTTCATCAGGATCCTTTAAAGCCCTCCTCCATTTAACATAACCAATTTCAATAAGTGACTGCAAGTGGGCATCTTGACTGTTTTTACAATCCATGTCATAAAACCTACTCAAAATTTCTAAATGATCTCCAGGTGAAACACGTCCAAAACATTTTCTAGGACACCTGAAAATATTAAAAAATATCATTTTATATTCCATAATATTGGTATCACTAGGCATACGTAATGATTTAATTAAAATCATTAAAAAATTAACGTTTAAAATTTACGTCATTATTTTCATGTTGCTGTTTCCCACAATACTTAGTTTTAACCGTAATCTCTGTTATGATAGTTCCACTATTTTCTTAACTGAGTTTAAAAAAATTGCTTATGCTATAACTTAGTAATTTAGTTAATATTATAATTCATTGAAATTTTGTAAATTACACTCGAATAAATACAACCATGCAATAAAGAAAAACATTTACGACACGAAATAGTCAACACTTACCAACAATTTTCTCCAGTAGTCTTGGCACTCACTAGTCTTCAGGAATAGTTATCATATTCTAAGCCTTCGGTTCTAAATTTTTAATTACTTCTCACTTTTATTCCACTCTTTTTACACCTTTCTTGCGTTTATTATTTCTTTCGACAGGAACACTAACTTTACCAGGCTTCATCTTGTAAACTCTCAGTCAGCTGACACTAATAGGTAATATCGTAGCATACGAGATCTCGCCAGCTAAGGCACTACACGTAGAAAGCGGACATATACCGGAGAGGTTTGGTTTCTGCATTAAATATCAAATCCTACACACAATATAGAGGCTTTGGGGAGGTTGGATAGGTATGATATCTGTCTAAAACAATAGCTTTACCCAAGATAGCATATGTGCACTTAACTCAAAACCACAAACAAAATTGAGAAGTCCGGTTTCTGAAATAACTGATTCAGATGCATTGGTGAGTGGGTCAATTGCCTACCAGCTGTATTGGTGAGTGGGTCAGTTGACTCCTGACTGTATATATGAGTGGGTCATTTTCCTCTTAGCTGCATTAGTGTGTGGGTCAGTTGCTTCCTAGCTATATAAGTGTTGGTTCAGTTGCTTGCCAGCTGTATTAGTGTTTGAGTCAGTTTCCTACCAGCTGTATATACGACTATGAGATAGACTTTAATGGTAAAGCTTTTGTTTAATTTAGTTTAAAATAGGGTATTTACAGATGACTTGTTAGTTAGGTTTACAAGTAAGTCAAACTGGCCTTAGGCTGCTTTTGTGATTCAAGTGGAATTTGTACAGCCGAAATACTGAAACAGGTGATATATGGGAAACATTCTTATAATACTGAAACAGGTGATATATGGGAAACATTCTTTTTTTTTTTTCGTATGGTATTTCTGATCAGGAGGGACAAGGCATCCAGTTCAGTCGCCTGTGTGTAGATTATTCACATCTCTAGTGGCACAAAACGTTGCCCAGGGTACACCATAGTAGGCTGTCTACACCTACCAGCAATGAGATGATGTGATGATAGTGAATATGGATGTGTGGGCTTGTGGGAATTTTAAACCTAATCTACCAGCCCCTGGTGACCGTTGAGATAGTTTCTCTTAAGAGAAAAATACCCAAAGTACCAGCCGGGAGTCGAGAACGGGACCCCTAGTTTCGTAGCCACGTGAACAGACCACTACACCACGTAGCCAGATATTCTTCTAATAGATTACCAAATACTTTATTTGTTAAAAATTGAAACCAATTTTAACCATCCGATCATGCAATTAATTTTCTTATATAAAACTTAATCAAACCCTCTCTCACTTATTCCCTAAAGTTCGCAAAGGTCTCTCTCTGTTTGCCTGAAATTTATAAAAAGATATATAGGTTTGACGGCCAAGGCCTTAAGCAATAAGAATGTGAATTGAACTTGCGTTTTACAAATAAGGGTTATTAGCACCAGGGGCTGTATTGATAATCCCGATTTAAACCCACTTGTACCACCTGAAGAATAAAACGAGAGACCGGTGACCTGGTGGTCTATGGGTAAGGTGTCAGACTTCTGTGCTGGAGGTCCGGGGCTCAATCCTCAGTCCCGGCACAAATTTATCTGATTGCCAAACACTTCCTTCACCTCTGACAAGACATCTTTTGAATGTGGGGAATGCCAGGCCTCCACCTTGGTTCGGATTCCACGTTAAACTGTAGGTCCTCCATTTCATCTCACAATCACCCTACCATTACACATTAGCGTAAGTGCGTATAACCCGAATGGGTAGTAAGACGTGGTGATGATGATAATAATAATAATAATAATAATAATAATAATAATAATAAAACGAGAGACAAAATTGATTTGTACCAAACAATCTTAGAAGTGTACTTATAGAAAAATGACACCTGGATAGTGGTTTGAAACCTTTATGTTCATATTTAGGTGACGTCCACTCTGCTGACTGAGATATTCGGTATTTACTCCATTAGCCTACATTACGTTATTCAACTATGCCTCATAACCTGCTTCGGTGGTCTCATGGTCTAACGCACAACTCTAATGTTAGAGTATCTCCTGGGGTGATGGGGCGATGATATTTTATTGTATCATGTAACACATGTTACAAATGCTACAATTAAGTTTAAAAATATGTTGATATTAATTGTGCTAAGTAAAAGTTAGTAAAACAAGTAATGCAATGTTTCGGTGTCCCTACGTATTAAGGTGGGAGTGTAGGAAAAGCGAGAAAATTTAAGGGTTTTTGCAGTTTTTGTAGAAAAACCTTTTTTGATCTAAATAAATCAAATATTTCTTAAATACAAACATATTTTGTAATTTTCTTCACATGGTGATATCACCATTTCTTGAATATCTGTCAAGAGTGTCCTGGAATATAATGATAACTTTTTCTTTTCATTTAAAAGGTGTTTCATCTAATGTCGAAATTTTCATTACAGATATTAAACAAATGTTGATATCACCATGTGAAGAAAATTAAACTCTCTGTTTCTACTGGAGATATATTTGATTTAATCTTGCCAAAAAAAGTTTTGCTATAAAAACTGCTAAAACTCTGGTCTTTTCTCACGCTCCCTACACTCTAACCTTAAGCAAGAAGTCTCGTGGGGAAAACTGTTTTAATCCATTCCAGTCAAGAGTCGCCCAAGTTTGTAGAATGCTGCAACAACAGGGAATACCCCTCTGGCGAGCATCGCCAGTGTGCCAGCCAAGGAATTTAATAAGGATCAACCGCGCAACAAGATTATACAAAACAATGAGAGGAACACTTGGTCTTTTTTTAAAACTAAGTTAGGATAATATATTATTATGTTTTTGCTTATTTTTAGTGGGTAGTATCGTCAACTGTGTATATTCCAAACCAGTCGGTTTAAAGTGCTGCAACAAACACATCTGTGAGCACGTGACCAAAATGTTAGCTTCATCTAGTCTGGTTTTCTGGAGCTTAGAATTTGAATACCGTTCATGTGGTTTTTCCTAAATGATTTAGCAATATCTTTCCACTCAAATGTAAGTAAATTTCCTCTCAATTCTCCCTTCCTCATACCCAGGGATGTCCCCTCCCTCAAAAACGCTTGAGGCATTTTAACCCCTCTCCCGCTTACACTCAAATATAAGAAAAACATTCCTGCCTTTTGACCTTTTATCTTTTGATTAAACTTAATGGCATATTTCTTAGCTCAATTGGTAGTGTGACTGACTACTAAGCTAGAGATCCCGGGTTTGATTTCCGGCATGGCCTTGCGGATTTCACCCTTTCATAGTGATAAATTGACGGCTGAGTGTTGTGTCTGTTCTAGATTTTGTTTGTTTATTAGTCTGTTCTGATTTAAGCAATCGGTTCACAAAGTGCACGTTAAATACCTATAATAATAATAATAATAATAATAATAATAATAATAATAATAATAATAATAAATAAAATGTGTATTTTTATATCTACATTAAGTTTATTACAAATGCTTTGGACAATATTATAATTACTACAGTAACTAAGATGAATTGCAGAGTCTAGAAATCTCTCGTTATTAGCTGGCTATAAACATGAAGATTTTTCGGGCGATTCGAACAATTGAACGGTAGGTTCACTGAATTGTACAGATAGATCCGCTAGTTAGTGTCTTCTCACAATTTAAAAGATGTGAACGATATAATGATGATCGATAAATTGGTGCAGATTTATTGTAGTTATTGGTCAGTTTCCACACCTGTAATGGTTCTAGCCTCGAGACAGACTTTTTGGTGGGGGTCTGCAAGCGTCCGTCAGTGCCTGTCCAAAGATTATTCGCACAATTTAGTGAAGTGATTACATTCAAAATTACGTCTAAAGAGTTTCTAAGTGGTTTTATTGATCTATATGGAAATAAACAGTGTTTGGGGATAACTACATGGCCGAGTATATCAATGAAGACATTAAAAACAATAGCTATGCATAGTTGACCAATTATTGCAAAAAATATTACAAAGAAGCAGATAGATCATTTGTTCAGCAAAAAATAGAGAACCTTCAATATTTAAAATAATTTTTACAATTATGGAACTCATCAATGAAACGCTCAATAATGCATTCGCCTTCATATTATGCTGGACATCGAACATGTTGGAATAACTTTCAAAATAATTATTGGTCATATCTTTCAGAATTCCGAAAGTTCATCGTTGAGAGTGAAATTTGCAAGATTTAAAGAAAAATCGTTTTAAACAACACATATGTGCAGAAAAATTGGTTGGATAAATATTCTATAACAATATATCGAGACGTTAGTCGGTAACGTTCGATTTATCTGAAGACTTTTCTTAGCCAATTTATCCAGCGATTATTTGATACAATTTATCTCTGCCGATATATCTTCACGTGTATATCCAGCTATTAAGAGGTATGATTTTTTTTTTTTACCCGACTTAATACAGGTTACGCTTATGTACTAATTACTCTAATGATTTTAAGGATGAGGAAGGTTATATTTGTATGAAGTGTACCCGGATTTGTATAGAGGGAGAGTGGAAAACTATTTTTGGAAGAACCCTTCTCAGTACACCCAAACAATCTTCAAACCTCAATCTCCCCATAATCGGCAGGCTAGACTACTGCAAGAGTATCACCTTAGACCATTTGACAACCGAAGTGGGTGCAAAACATATTAAGTGATCCCCAAGGATAGCCTATATAGGTGCCCTATGATTTCCAGCCAGTTTTTTTCTTCCCTTTAGGGATACAATACAGCAACAAAATGTGATCCCAATCTAGGATATTCTATAAACTTAAGCACTTTGTGACATCTTCTTAGAACGCTGCAACAAGTGGTACATTTTCCTGCTAGTTTACAGGAGGGAGAGGGGGGGGGCATCATGGAGAAAGGGAGCCGTTCACTGACATCACAGAGGGACGGGAAACTGTTTCGTTTCGTAACACCGACGAAGGGCATTTGTTTGTGGAGTTATTCATACTATAATATTCCAACTAGGAAATCTATAGACCTATCACACATCATACTGGTAAACTAAAGGCGTTTATAAATATCTTCATATACAGGGTGGCCCACGGAAAAGTAGCCCGCCTCCTATATCCAGCAGGCGCCTCACTCTGGATTGGAGGTCAAACCCCTTCAACGCATATTGTGACATGAAGAATGAGTCAATAAAGTCAATTTTCTCTGTAGAGAAGGTGTTGCAATACCAAGGGCAATAATAAAGTAGATCACCACTCAAATATGCAAAAGCCTAAGTACCTGAACTAAGATGTTTAACTATCAGCAAAATGAAATATTTGATTATACATATTAATGAGAGTTTAAGGATATGCTAGATGTAAAAGCGTAACAACCGAATAGAAGAAGACATTGGCCTAGAGGATGTTTTATTTTCATAATCCAAATGTTTACAATATTATGTTTTTAGATTGCGGGCTATGCTCAATAGCAACAATATACATAAGGAAGAGAATAAATGTATTTATGTACAAGAAATTAATATAAATTCTCATAGTATTAAACGCACTATCAAATATAAAGTGCATTCATAATAATTTGACAGAACCAATTTATATACGCGCCAAAAGTTAAAATATAGCAAACAATAATTGAAAAGAAATTGAAGTTAGGAAATACGTATATTGGAAAATCTATTTGTATCACATCTCCTATCTTATACTTTATCACCTAGTAGGAATAGTAGGAATATGCTCCTAACTATACACCTGGCTACATTAGAAATAAGTAAAGATATTATTACCATCCAACTACCTGTGAGGTGGGGCAAAATACACAAAATGGCTTAATATATCTCTTACAAACATAATGAGTGTATAATAACGGTAGACAAACATTAATCGAAATTCTCCTTGCGTAACAATTGAAAGTAAGATAACAATACGTATAAGTTTCATTTAGAACGATTAGCACAGTAAGACAGGATCCCAATCATAATGGCGGAATATACCCTACAAAAATAAATAACAAAACTTGACTTGATTATCCTACCATAGAATCTACATTTAAAGAGATACGTCCAAAAGAACGCCTCAATCCATAACAAATATAATTACTCAACAAGACTAAATTAGGAAAATAATTCATTAAAAAGATATTCCGAAGCAAATCCAAATCGGTCCCTACATAGTTAAGTTACAATTTAACAGCTCCACGGTTTACAAATTATATAATGCTTTTCCAATATAACGCAGAAAGATCCTACATCCTAAAAGCATCAAAGAGTGACTGCTCCTTGCCGGGTACACGCTTATATTCAGATTTGCACTGAGGGGAAAATACGGGAGGGAGGATACACAAGTTCAATGATGTCACTATCAGCCAGTTAGCGTGAGTTTTCATCATTGACGCCTGCGCACAACGCCAAGCTTCTTTCTCCAAGTTTTAGTGTCTAGTGTCTACGCAGCGTCCGCTACTCGAGGAAAGTCAGCCGAACTAAGTAACCTTCCGAGGAAACAGTCTTGTGTTTCTTGTTTAACGTGAGTGGAGTGTTGATGTGCTCGGAGGACCCATGAGCGGCGCTGGTTTCTCGGTTAAACGGGGTAAGTGTAACTGCACTTTTATTGGTGGTGGAGGTTATGTGGCGAAGATGTTTGTAGCCACGGTACAAAAGCTGTAGACAAACAGTTTACTTGATCATTCTACATGTCACAATATGGGTGGAAGGGGATTGACTTCCAATTCAGAGTGAGGCGCCTGCTGGATATAGGAATCAGGATACTTTTCCGTGGGCCACCCTGTATAATCCGATAAACCCATTTCCGGTGTTCTAAATTAAGAGGAAACGTCCGGACTAATTTTGACAAACGAACACTCGTTTTAAAGGTTATTGGTCAAGGATGTCGGAAAAATACCCATTTACAATGGAAAACAGAATTTCTAGCTTTTATGATGTGGGTAAAATGGCTCATATATACTCTTTTTGTTTATATAATCACGGAAACCTTTATTTGTGTATGATTGTATAGATATATCGTTGAATATAATTTTTCTCTTTCATTAAAAATGATAACTCTCTTCTTAATTGAGTTAACTAAATAGAAAAATATGTATTAACATACCAAACAAAGTAGGTTAAATATATATATAAATAAATATATATATATATAAATAAATAAATATATATATATAAATATATAAATAAATAAATATATATATATAAATATATATATAAATAAATATATATATATATAAATATATATATATAAATATATATATATATATATAAATAAATATATATATATATAAGAAAAGCTGAAATCCTACTTTGTTTCTCGAGCAGGCCAGGTGGAGGGACAATATATGGCAACATCGGGAATCAGAATACAAATTTGTGTTATTTTTTCTTGTGTTTCAAAATGTATTTAAAGAGCTAGAAAAAAATTAGTTTAGTTATTAAATGTGGATTGGCCATTTATCTTTTCAAATTGATGGAATACATTTTTTTGCGTTTTTAGTATATTAAACTAGGCTTAATTCATTTGTCACTCCTTTTATATAACAATAAATTAATCTTACCTAGAACGTTTGGATTTTTTGAAATTTGTTTCTTGATTATTTTCTTATATTCTACATTCATATTCAACATACTTATCATCACTTAGATCATTACAATGCAGGTAACGTCTGACTTCTTCAATAATTTTCTCTACATCTATTTTTTCAGACGTTTCTCAACCTGTAAATAATATTGAATGATGGCACAAAGGTAATATTTATATTTATTGAAACAAAAACTCTATGTATTTACATAATACTTACAATAATATAAAAAATATTTCAAAGTTTATTTTCTAGCTTTTGTCGACGCAAATTTTTCAATAACTTCAGTAAAATCAACTTGGGTAAATCATTTTTAATGCAAAAAATTCCAAGATGATTAAATCGTTCTTGACTAGTGCTTCTTTGCCATGTTTTCAATGAATTTGCCAGTCTGCTGAACGATCTTTAGGATGAAGAAACAGAAACTTGTACTGTACAAAACAGTTCAATGGAGAGGCAGATATTGGCAAATATACATTACAGTGTTTTGTCGTAAAGTGCGTTCAGAAGTCTAATCTGTCTTTTTTCAGTGCCAAAAACTGCCTTGTAAATACTTTTAAGGTGAGAGATTTCGTGCAGTAAGCCTTCTGAGAGATATTTCTCATATGTGAATCAAATAGACAAAGCTATTATTTATGCTTTTTAGTGAGGATTACTCAATCTAGATATCATATTCTGAAAATGGAAAAATTACACCTGGCCACGGGAATCGAACCCGGGACCTTTGGCTTACACGTTGGCGTACTAATCCAAAGGTCCAGGGTTCGATTACCGTGTCCAGGTGTCATTTTTCAATTTTCAGAATATTTCTCACATGTATTTACAAGTTTTGCTGCTTTTGCGATAAGTTGACCATCGTCTAATTTCTGGAAGTTCAAATTGGTTGAGAATAATTCACATAGTATCTGCTGCTTCAAATCTTGTCTTTAAATCATTGATAATAAAAGCCAATACTGGGTAACTAAGGAAATTCTGTTTAGGTTATTTAGAATTTTTTTTGTTTTCAGGAAATTGGCGGTGCACTCTTACTGCTTCAGCAACTACTTTTTCCTTTTGACCAACATTTTTCCACGTGTCACGCAAGTGCTGGGCATCCCTTGCGCTAAGTTTTTTATAAGTGCTGTCTCTACATCAAGGGATATTACTTTATTCTGTATGACATCGTTCTTGTTGTAAATAATTGATAATATTTTATGCCAAAATATTGTCATTAGCAGACCTTTATAACAATGGTTACTTACAGACATATTACTTTCTTGAGTGAATGTTATATTAATGTGCATTTTATTAATTTCATTCTTATGAGTAATTCATTGTGTATATTGATGTATATGTCATTTTGGGGTTAGAAACATTTGTCTTTAAAGTATGTGGGTTTGTATATTTCATTGAAGGAAATGCTCTGATGAAAATGGTCTAATAAAAGAATACAATCGGTAAGTCAGTAAGATGTTAACATCTCGCCTGTTGTCAAGAAAGTTTAAAATCGGAATATACTGAACATTTTTTTTTATAGCACCGCGTCTTACTACGCGTTTGGATTATACACACTTAACTGTTGTTGCAAAATAGATATGTTTATGTATGTAAAAGGAAGTGAGTACAATTGTTTAGTATTGCCAAAGCATGTTTCTAATATTTTGTAGCTCAACAACGTTGAAATTTATTAAAGTCTAACTTATTTTAAATACTTCAAGACAGAACAAATATTTTATGTTTTATTAGACAGTGATACGAGCAAACCAATTTTATGTCTATATACATTTACAATACCTCTGCACCAAGTGTAATAACTAAAAAGAAGTTTCAAATAAAGAGTGTATATTTGGGTTCAAATATTTACATTAAAAAAAGCTGGGTTTTAAACTGAAGGGAAAAAAAAAACTCGTAACTGTATCAAGTACAAGGAGGAAAAAAAACTTCACAAAATGAAAAATTTCATTTCAAAAATAAATGTTAACTTTTCGAAATTATCTTTGTAAAACAAAAACCTTTAATAACTTTATAACTAATACGCGTTACTTGAAAGTTAGTATAAGTCAATATTATGTATAAGAAAGTCTTGATTTTTCTTAGCCTCGAAAAGTTATAAGGGAAGTCAATTTTTCCTCTTTAACACTCAAAATAGACAGACAGATACAAATGTAAGAAGTACACGTGATCGTTACCAACCAATATCTTCTAGCTCAACCAATTGCTCTGGTGACTCAGAATATAGTAGGCTATAGTTTGAAATCAATTATTTGTTGTTTTTTGAGAAAACTTATTCAAGCTATTTTTTTTTTTTAGTTTATAAGCGAACATAATTCGTTTGTATCTCGTCATAACCTTTTAAGTTCCATTATGAGCTGAATTTACTACATTTAATTCATTTCCATATAATAAAGTTTATTGCATCAACTGATGGTAAGAAAATTAATTATTATGAGAGTGATATCATAAAGAGTAGACAACCACATGGCCATTTTTTTTCCGAAGTGAATAAGACATATCACAATTTTGAAACTACTTGTTGGACAAAAGAGGTATTGTACGTATTTTATTGTGAATGTATGAAATAATATGAAAATTTATGTAAGAAAAGTAATTTAAAGTTTGTTTAAGGATCTATTAAAACCTATTATAATTATTCCATAATATCTGGCTATCAAAAATATATCTATAAACCTATTTTTAGTGAAGAAAGGGAGCTAATAAACTTATGACCTTTCCAAATTATTTTTAACCCCTCTTTGAGAAAGATTTTTAATTGTTTGATCCTTAGGATTTTCACTTATAAGTTTTAGAGATTATCGGAAAAGCCATTAAATAATTTTCATGTCTGTAAAAATAATTAATTATATAAGAGCTAATGAAAAAGTTTCCATCTTCATTAGACAAAACCTCATAATCGGATTCCGGTCAGATATTACAAATTAAGTCCACTTAGCTTGATAAGAAGATTATATTAAATATTATATTGAAATATGCTTGTAACTAAAACTTTTTTAAAACTTTATTTTGTGATAACATTACCCAAGGAATCAAGAAGAAAGTATATTTCAAGAAAATGCTCCAACATTAGCCTAACTAAAGGATGTAAGACAACAAATTGAAATAAAAACTAACCCAAGTGCACTTGGTTGGGATTGAACACTGAAGTCATAGACAGGAGTTTAAACACAAAAACACCTTGTCTGTAAATCTAGTTATCAAATCTATTTCTCACTTATATAAAATTAATATGTTTCATATTATTTTGTTAATTAGTTTAATAAATGCAAAATGTAATAAATGTAGACCTACTCTATAAACACACCGAATATTAAATCACATGGCTTGGAAACTAGCTTAACCTAGGACAGCCCGTCTAATACTAAACGCTTAGTCCTAGCTCCTGAACAAGGTATGAAGAATATCCGCTCGTTAAGGTGTTCAACCATATACCTTCATCGTTTATAAACTATACGTTTTTGAAAGATATAAATTATAATTTTCCTTTCTTTTCTTTTTATCGCCACGTCTTAATACCCTTTCGGGTTATAAGCTTATGTATTGACTACGCCAATGGTTTTAGGGACTCGAAAGGTTGTATTTATATGGAGTGTTCTTTCATTTGCGTGGAGGGAGATCGGAAAACTATTTTGTAAAAAACACACACTCATTACACTTGACCAAGATTAAAACCTCGATATCACGGCTATCGGCAGTATAATCTAACACAAAAGTAGCGCGTTAGGCCATGTGGCCACCGAAGTGGGTCAAGTGAATTATAATTAATTTAATTTTTTTTTAAATCGTTATTTATATAGAATAATGTTAGAAAATTAACCGCTCTTAACGAGATATCTATGATTGGCGTACTGTCATATTTGCATGAAGTGTGCAGTCTTATGGATTATGAGGAATCCGCAAATTAACATTCAGTCTCCCAGTACCAAAAGGCTCCCTACCCCTGACCTAAATATTTTTTATTCTATTTATATGAGTATTTAACGTGTACTTTCTGAATCGACTGATTATATCAACACACGAGAATTTCTATGAGCGAGAGTGAAAGGACCTAGCAATTTTGCCAGTAAAGGTATTTTTAAATACCTTCCAGGGTTCTTTTACATGCTACAATCACAATCGACATGGGACCAACAGTTTTACTTCTCCTCCGAAGAAAGCTGTGCTATTTTATTTTTTTTATCTCTCAAGAAAAGTCCGTTGACACCGGCTGGGTTTGAAGCCATGAACATCGGGCCCTTAGGCGGGAACTATACCCAAAGACCACCGTAATCAACGACCTAGGTATTTAATAATTGGATATTAAAGCGAGCCCATGCACAAAATGGTAAATATAATCGTCGACATATTCTAGAATCGAACGAGTGCTACCTATATATTTTATGGTGGCCGACAACTTAACTCAGGTGGTAGCGTGTCTGTCTAATCAGTTAAGCATCCCGGTTTAGATTTTTGACATAGTTGAAAAATTTATCATTGGGAAAATGTGGATTTCCCCTTTAACAGTGATGAATTATCGGCTGGGGGATATATGTTGTCTGCTCTAGATTTACCGTTAAGTTGGTTTATAAGTCATGTTCTAGTATAATCAGTCTATTCATAAATTGAACATGTGAAATACCTTGTACCTTGTGTATTTTCCCCAAAAAGGGAATTACCCCAATGGTCACCAGGGTTTGGTTAGCTAGGCCTAATTTAAGTGTGTTCCCACTGGTTCCACGTCCTCATACTCACTATCACCATCACCTCATCTCATCGGGACATGGAAAGAGCCTCCACGGAAAGAATGTACGATTAGTACATTTGGACGTCCCCTGGGAAACGGTACATTAGTACTGGATAATCTTTCCACAAACTGGGCTACGAGTGATGTAGCCAAGACGTGCAATATCATTACTATTAGCACCGCGTCTTACTACCCGTTCGGGTTATACGCACTTACGCTAATGCGTAGTGGTAGGGTGATTGTGAGATGAAATGAAGGACCTACAGTTTAACGTGGAATCCGAACCACGGTGGCGGCCTGGCATTCCCCACATTCACAAGATGTCTTGTCAGAGGTGAAGGAAGGGTTTGGCAATCAGATAAATCTTGGCCGGGACCGAGGATTGAACCCCGGCCGCCAGCATAGAAGTCTGACACCTTACCCCTAGACCACCAGGTCACCCAATATATCATTATTATTTTGTCAATCTTTCAAAATCACAATCGTAGCCTACTATTTATATTTCATTACAATTCAGCTTCCGCCAATGACAACTTCATTCCATAATTGACACGTAATAGAAATGTAAATCTAGGTATTGTGGAATGTGATAATTGTACAGAGTTAATCTTAAAGACCAAACAGAAATTGACAGCTCAATGAGCATGTATCGCTATGAAGCGACAAGTGAACGACACATTTGTTTATTTCCCATCACGTCATCTGAGTAGCTGGACCATAGGTAAGAGAATAGTTTAGAAGTGACACTCTCATGTTGGCAAGAATAACAATAAAGCGGGAACTCAAACACTTGTGGTTCTATAGCTCAAAATTAAAAGAATCTATAAAATTGAGTTGGCTGTAGGTTGACCACACTGGATATCATCGCAGAGGTGAGTGCATGGTTACTATTGGTAAACAGTGTTGTCATTCTCTCCATTTTCGTGTAGTAATTCTACCCTCAATTATAATACAAGTTTCGCAACGCTGGTTAGTCGAGGTTGGTAGCAGCCCCTTCTTACCCCAGCACACCACCTCCCGACATAACTGAGAGCGAGGATATTGGTTAAAAGTCAACTGAGTGAGAGCGAAGATAAATCTTTTCTCCATAAGACCTGCAGTTTCCTCAGCAATGTTTTTGGGTGTATTGGCAATGCCACATTGTATGGTGTTTTTGTCGTTTTTTTTAGTACCGAGTCTTACTAACTAACCAGGATATACGCATATGCACTATTTACGCTACTGACGGGCTAGGGATGAGGAAGGCCGAATTTAGATGAAGTGTACCCGCATTTGCATGGAGGGACAGTGGAAAACCACTTTTGAAAACCATAAATACACACTACCGGGATTCAAACCCCTATATTTCTGTCATCGGCAGTCTTGTTTAACACGAGAGTTACGCCTTATATTATGCGGCCACCGAAGCAGGTAATATTGTATGTAGGTTTGTTAAATGGTCCATGGGATGCACAGAATCATGAATAGGGGCGTAAATTTGAGATGTCCGGTCTCGTGTTTAGCTGCATAACGTGTGCACTGTTATTACTTTCTAACCAACATTTTACAAAAAGAGCAATTTCAAGCGGTATGCTCTTTGTAAGTGATAGAAATTTAGTAAATAATAATATTTAGCACCATGTCTTACTACCCGTTCGGGTTATACGCTTTAAATACTAATTACGCTAATGGATTAGGAATTGGGAAGGTTGAATTATAGGAAGTGAACCCGCATTTGCGTGGAGAAAGAGTGGAAAACCATTTAGGACCCCCCCCCCCCAGTTCACCCGACCGAAATTCGAACCTCGATCTCCCCGTCCTCAGCAGTCTAACTTAACACGACAAGCGCGTTAGCCAACTACGCCACCGAGGCGGGTGAAATTTAGTAAAACAATATGTATTATATTTAGGGCAGCGTTTCTATAGATTATAAATTATAATATATTTTAGAAAATTAATGTGCTACAGAACCTATCGATATTAGTGATTTGTTTCATTTCTTAAGGACTTGAGGTTAAGGTATTATCTAACTTCAACATACTGTATGTGATGTGTGAAGTATTTTGCCATTTTGACGAAGAGCATGAAAACATACTTTTGAGATGGTGACTTATCAATAGTAAAGAAAACGCATATCTTTGACAATTTTAAAAGAAGTATTTTTTTTTAAATGAATCCAACTATCGTGCAATAGTGTTGGAGTGAGTGTCTCTATAAGGTTTATTATGAGTGAGTGTGTTAGTATGTGTGAGGTGTGGATGTATGTTAGAGTGTACGTTTGTCAGTGTGTGTGTGTGTGTGTGTATGTGTGAGGTGTGGGTGCGTGTTTGAGTGTATGTTTGTCTGTGTGTGTGTGTTTGAATGTATGTTTGTCAGTGTGTGTGTGTGAGGTGTGGGTGCGTGTTTGAGTGTGTGTGTGTGTGTGTTTGAATGTATGTCTGTCAGTGTGTATGTGTGAGGTGTGGGTGCGTGTTTGAGTGTATGTTTGTCTGTGTGTGTGTGTTTGAATGTATGTTTGTCAGTGTGTGTGTGTGAGGTGTGGGTGCGTGTTTGAGTGTATGTTTGTCTGTGTGTGTGTGTTTGAATGTATGTTTGTCAGTGTGTGAGTGTGTGTGAGGTGTGGGTGCGTGTTTGAGTGTATGTTTGTGATTGTGTGTTAGGTGGGGGTGTGTGTTAGATTGTGTACGATTGTATGTATGTGTGTGTGTGTGTGTGTGTGTGTGTGTGGTATGGGAGTGTTCAATTGTAGGAGTGTGTGTGTGTGTGTTTGTGAGAGTAAGTGGGAGAGTGAATGTGTGTATGTGTATGTACTGCGTTAGAGAGAAACAAAAGTAAACTAACCAGGTTACACAAAGTAGAAGGGTGGGTCATGTGGTTGAGGGGTTGTTACAGAAAGGGGCGGGGTAAAAAAAAAAGAATATACCAGGAAACAGAGAAGCTTTTAAACAGAAGTCTTGTCTGCGTTAAAAAAAAAGAAAAGTTCTACAGCACGACTTTCTGTTTGTCGTGAATTCTACCTCGAGGGGGAATAGCTTACAACATTATTGTAGAGCATAGGTCCCTATGGGTTGGAGGGGGGGGGGGAGTAGAACAACTTCTACTTAGTGTATAGCCACGTGAACAATAGGCCCTATCTCAAATTAACAAGTTGATTAAACCTTTTTTTAATCTCTAGAGATATTAATCATATTTAACTAGTCTAAAAGAATCAAATACCCAAAGCTATTATTTATGCTTTTATTGAGGATTACTCCAACAAGATATCATATTCTGAAAAGTGAAAAATTACACCTTGACACGGTTCGATTCCCGTGTCCAGGTGTAATTTTTCAATTTTCAGAATAGTCTAAAATAAGTTATTAATACTGTTATGCTAAAGGGTGGGTAATTTTAGATTCAGTTACACAAAAGTTTTAACTTAAATTGACCTGGAGAAAGCTAACGCTTGTACAATATATTTTTTTAATCCCATCTTACTTCTTCAGATTATACGCATAATGATAGTTATTCTAATAGGGTAGGGATGAGAAATAAAGTATTTTATAGGTAATCTACTCACATTTGCGTGGAAGGAGAGTGGGAAACCATTTAGGAAAGGCCTCTGTAAGTATACCCGACTGGTATTCGAACCCCGATCTCCCCGTCTTCAGCAAGCCAGTCTAACAGGAGAGTGACGCCTTAGACCGTTCAGCCACTGAATCGAGTCACTTGTACAATTAATTGCAGATCAATATCGAAGCTACCTGCTTCGGTGGCCACATAGTCTAAGGCGCAACGCTCGCAGTATACTAGACTGTCACTGATGGGGAGATCGCGATTCGAATCTTAGTCGGGTGTATTGAGGTGGTTGTTTTAAAAAAATGTTTTATATTCTCTCTCCACGCAAGCGCTGGTACATTTCCTCTAAATACTAGTGTAATTAGTACATAAGCGTATAACTCAAAAGGCTAGTAAGACAGGGTGCTAAAACAAATCGAAGCTTGGAATATATAAATGGCATTTAGTTTACGGATATAGCCGCATCAAGCATCATATTAGCAAAATGAAAAATGAAACCTGACACAAGGATAGAACCCTGGACACTCCCGAGTAACCAGAAAATGTGGCATTAATGATATCTCAAGAGTAGTCAGTGATTACAACACGTCCATAACAGATTATGTATTAAAATATGAGAGAAGAAATATATAGTCTCACAGGATGAATCCTAGATATCCTAGTGGTAAAGAGAGCTTTTACGTGGAGTTCCGGCTTCGGTTACCGTGTCCAGGTGTCATTTTTACAAATTTATGAATTAAATTAACCTAGTTAATAATTTAATATATTAATTTATAGTGCAAAAAAAATTTTTTTGCTGTTGCTTTAAAAATGTAGTATTTAAAATGAGACTTCGCGCCCGTACCCAATTTTCTAATGATAATGCTAAGTATAGCTTATACGAAAATAATTTTACAAAAAAAAATTAATCCCACAAAGTAAATTTACTATTTTTAACGAAAAGAAAAACATTTTATACAAAAATTCTCCCTCATATTACATAAATTAACATGCATATAAAAGGTGGTAATTCAGATTGACTGCATATTATACTTAACTGCATACGTATTATTCGGGTCAAAAACTATTTCCAGCTTACATTTATTACATTATTACCACATTAAAAAATGTAGCAGCCATTTACATACATAATTTAACAGACTAAGAGTGAGAATACTAATGTCAGTATTTTAAGAGACTGTGCAGTAATTGCTAAATTAAAATTTATCCCTAATGCGCTTGTTAGACCGCAGCTTAAATAATGAATTTGTGGTGTATATTGTAATAAATCTCGAGCTAAAAAAGACAAAATATTCTAATTTATTATAAATACTTGACAATGAGATAGAAGAAAACATATTACGTTTAAAAATATTAACATGTCGGCTATCTATTTATTTTTTGTTTTAAGAGCATTGTATTGTATAAAGCAGGGGTCCCCAATTATTTTTTATGGCGGTCCGTTTTAAAACTCTACATACTCCCAAAGTACGGCAAAACTTTAACAATGAGTCAAGTTCAAGCTATATAGGACAATACTAATTCAAAAACTTGAGTTTTATTCCTTTAATTTATTTTACTCATTTATTATTGCTAGTTTTCCATGTCTACTATCCACCCACCACTGACATAGCATCATTTCTTCTGTTTATCGCTATCTCGTCAAGGTCCTTAAAAATGTATCTGTGGCCCGAATGCTGACCACAGTCCACCATTTGAGGACCACTGGTATAAAGCATAGGCCCCTATGGTAAAATTATATGAAGCATTACATTACATTACATTACATTACACCTTATAATGTTTTTATTATAATATTTATATTTTGGTAATAAAGTGATGTAAAATAAATTGTGCCAGTTTTATATTATATTTTTTGTTCTCTGTTTCTTACTACCTGTCTAGAGAATGTCCGCATATTTGAGATGATTGTCAAGGATCAAGAAGGTAGAATTTAAAGTAAAAATACCGATATTTGCGTGGTGGAAAAGTGGAATATTATTTAGTGGGGGGAAAAAAATCCACTTCGGTGCATCCAGACGGAATTTGAACCGTGACCTCCCCGTCATTGCGAACCAGACAAGACGAGAATTACCTCTTTTACTACGCATCCAATAGTGCGTGTCATTGTATGAAAAATATATATTTCAGTTAGATAATTTTTTTAAAGGTTTATAAAAAAAGAAATGTCAATTTTTTTTGAACAGGCTAATTATATCGACTTACCGGCCAATTCTAGAGCCAACACTATGTCCTCTTTATGGTTCTTTCCAGAGAAAATCAGGCTTACCAACATGTTGTATATTTTTGTTTGTATTGTTAGTTTGTTCTAAATGTATGCCTTAATTTATTTTTTCACTATTGTAGAACGCACATTCGATAGGCCTATGTGTTATTTTTGTTTTTTGAGCCATACTGGATAAAGGAAGTGTTGTGGTTGTTGGTTACCTTTTATTTACAGGCCCTACTTTGCGTCTTACTTGCAATCCACATATACAAAAAAAAAAGCTATGGATGAGGAAGTTAGAATTTAGAGGAAATGTGCTTGCATTATTATGGAAGGAGAGTAGGAAACTATGTAGGTAAAAACACCGTAATTACATTCAGCCGGGATTCAAACCCTGATCAGCCTGTCATCAGCTATCTAGTCTATTGCCCTAGGTCTTAGGCCAGGGATAAGGAAAATGTGGCTTTTAGGCCACATGTGGCCTTTTGAGGTGTTTGGTGAGGCCTTTACGCAATTTTAGTTATTTTATTTTCTTTGTACCTCATCTCACCGTTAGGGTTATACGCTTATGTATTAATTACGCCAATGGTTTTAAGGATGAATAAGGTTATAGATAAAAGAAGTGTATCCAAATTTGCGTGGAGAGAGAGAAGGCAAACCTATTTTGTATTATTATTATTAGCACCGCGTCTTACTACCCATTCGGGTTGTACGCACTTACGCTAATGTGTAATGGTAGGGTGATTGTGAGATGAAATGGAGGACCTACAGTTTAACGTGGAATCCGAACCACGGTGGAGGCCTGGCATTCCTCACATTCACAAGATGTCTTGTCAGAGGTGAAGGAAGGGTTTGGTAATCAGATAAATCTTTGCCGGGACCGAGGATTGAACCCCGGCCGCCAGCATAGAAGTCTGACACCTTACCCCTAAACCACCTATTTTGTAAAAACCACCCTCAGTACACCCGACCAAGATTCCAACCTTGATTTCCCCATCATCGGTTGTCTAGTCTACTGTCAAGACCATGTGATCACTGAAAAGGATTTTAGTCAAACATGTATCATCATCGTTTATAAATTATACATTCTCAAATGGTTCGTATTTTAATTAATATTTTAAAAAAAGTTATGCTACAGTATAATCATAGAAAACTGCTCTTATCCATCTATCAATATCCATGGTTGGCGCACAATATCATTAGACACAATTTACTGTAGGCCTTTCACGAAGTGTGCGGCTTTATGAGGAATCCGTGAATTGACACGTGGCCTTTCAATGTCAAATGTTTTATCACCCCTGGCCGAGGCCATGTGACTACCGATGCGAGTATGTGGATGACGTACCGGAGTGGTATAATGGTTCTCCTTGAATTAAAAAATAAAAATAAAAAATAAACGGGCCATCGGCTGACTAGTGGATCAGTGGTCAACTTCTATGGACCTGGATTTGAAATATATAAAATTTATTGTCAAAATACTTTCTCTCAACATTTGTCATAGACGTACATCATAAAATGAAGCGATATTCTATCATAACATTTAACTTGCAGTTAACTATTTAATCTTTCTTTCATGAAGTTACGAGTAGATCTTGTTTTTCCTAATGTATTATTATTATTATTATTATTATTATTATTATTATTAGTAGTAGTAGTAGTAGTAGTAGTAGTAGTAGTAATACCGCGTCTTACTACCCGTTCGGGTTATACACACTTACGCTAACGTGTAAATGGTAGGATGCTTGTGAGAGGAAATGAAGGACCTACAGTTTAACATGGAATCCGAACCACGATGGTAGCCTGGTATTCCCCACATTCACAAGTTGTGAGTAATATACATCTTGTCAGAGGTGAAGGAAGGGTTTGGTAATCAGATAAAATTGTGCCGGGACCGAAGATTGAGCCCTGGACCCCAGCACAGAAGTCCAACACCTTACCCCTAGACCACCAGGTCACCTCTACTGGTGTAATCTGGGTTTAAGAAGGTGTGAGGTTTTGATCTTTGATTTCTTTAAAGATGAAAAGATACCTGGAAATACATTAATCTTATTACTTATTTTTAAAATACTTCAAAATATCTTAAGTATTCTAAATACAGCTTTCCTAAGAATTATATTTCTAAACTATTGCAGTATACTGTGGTAGTCTTAGGTTAACTACTAGACCAAACTAGTCCTTAGTTCATTCTGGTTGCATAATATTATATTCTAGTGGTTTCCGAAGAATAGTCCTTAAATATCAAAACATTATTTTAATTTTGAAATGGTTTTTTTGTAAACGTATTTTTTTATTTAAATTATCTACAATTTAGGTTATTTGGTTTAGTCACGAAAATGTCCTGTAGGATTCTTCCTGCCAATATGTGGATTAAAAAAGTCCTTGGAAGCATATCTCTATATAGAATAGGAAACAAGAAAAAGGCAATTTTAAAAAGCAATTCAAAGTTTTCAAGGCTCAAATAGTTTAGTGACTGTAAACCCGTCAGAGGAAGAGGGGAAAGTTTTATCAGTAAATGAACAAGAGGCCTCGCAGAGGGAACTGCTCATTTTCTTCACTCTCTTTATATCTTGTATATTGGCCTTACGTGTGATAGTGCTTAGTCTGGTTATGTGCGTCAAGTTAATATACAACTCGCTTCGCGTCAATCCTCGGTCCCGGCACAGATTTAACTGATTACCAAACCCTTCCTTCACCTCTGACAAGACATCTTGTGAATGTGGGGAATGCCAGGCCTCCACCATGGTTCGGATTCCACGTTAAACTGTAGGTCCTACATTTCATCTCACAATCACCCTACCTTTACACATTAGCGTAAGTGCGTATAACCCAAATGGGTAGTAAGACGCGGTGCTAATAATAATAAACTCGCTTCGCAAAATAGCTTCGAAATCTCCAAGTAGACAACGTCGTTAAGGTGGGAATGTAAGTAACTTGAGAATAGGCCAGTGTTCTTACAGTTTTTATAGCAATTTTTTTTTCTCACTAAATGAATCAAATACTGCTTCAATTCAAATATAGTTTAATTTTCTTCACATGGAGGGTGACCTCAAGAGTTAGTTAATATATGTCAAGAGTGTTCTGAAATTTAATGACAACTTTTACTTTTCATTTAAAAAAGTTTGTCAACTAATGATGCTATTCTCATGACAGATATACAACGATTGTTGATATCACTGTGATTTATTCTACTATTATTTCTTTGTGCTACGTTTGTGATGGTTTCCTCCAAATTAAAATGAACACAGAGACAAAAGTTTATGGTTGTAATTTATCAAGCGTGGGCTGACTATACAAAAGAGACGGGGCTCGTTCGTTCCACGCTGGCTTGTCAGTCGAGGTCTCGTCACATCAGTTTGATTGCTGCAGACAGACTACCCGGTCACTCGCTGACAAGTCGACTTCACCCGACGGCACACTTTATACCAGCACTGAAATTTCCGAGAACGACGCACCCATAATACATCACTATGCGAAGAAAAATAATTTCTATATTTGTACTGGAGAAATATTTAATTGATTTTTACTAAACAATGTTTTTGTATAAAAACTGCAAAAACACTGGCCTTTTCCCACGTTTCCTACATACCCTCGCCCCCTCCCCCTCCCCCACCCAGAACCTTAATTCGTACGAACAACACAAAGTTTATTAACGACTTACGACTTGGAGAAAATCCACCCGAAATACTTTATTATTTGGAAAAACCACCTGGTTGTGGTTCGAACGCCAGCCACCCTTCAAGGGTAAAACTCAGACACAGCTTCGTGAAGTTTACATTTCACACCAGATTCTAAAAATATATATATGAAACTGTATTGCAACATGAATAGGCCTACCTTTATTTATGTCATCCTTGAAACGGCATAGACAATTTAGCTTTTCTTAAAATTGTGCTAGGTTTGACCTTGAACTGTTGCGGTTTTACGTCAGAACACAAACTAGAGAGTGATGCAGCAATTCAAACTCTATCAATAACATTTGAAACACAAACTAAGCCCTGATTTTGGTAAGAAGAACAGTGTCTGTAGTCATTAGAGTTACTTTTTTTTTAAAAAAATATAGCCCTATCCATACATCAAAAATACAGTAAAATGTTTTAAATGTTGGCCTCAAAGACATGTTTGAATTTTCTAAACTGGTTTTCCAACCAAAATCAGTTCATACAAACAGTAGATTTCTGATATACTTTATTTCTTAATAGATCTAAGATTAAGAGCGTGCATCACATACCAATCAACTCTGTGATACAGTCGTCTTGAAATTATAAATTTACACAAACACTATTAAGGCTGCGCCTACCCATAAATGCACGGTTCTAAACAAAAAATATTTAAAAAAAACAAATTAATAATTCAACATTGTTGTTTTTTATTTATTTTAGTAACATATCTGGGCATCTTTCATAATTATTATGGAATTTTCAAACCATGCTAAAAATTGTTATTGAAATATTTTCATTAAAATGTTTCCATTTCAATGCATTTTAAATGGGAAAACAAAAATTATTAATTGATTTATCTAGTTTCTTTGTACAATTAAGCTAGAGTGTATGTTTATAACATATTATTTAATGAATAATTTCTTTTTCTTTTTAGACATATTTTTTAATTTGGGTTTGCTTCAATAATCACGACAATATTGAGCTCTAATGACTCCCAAGTTGACACTTTAGTCAAAATACATGGTTTTAAATACAACTTTTCCTTCTGCAACTAGTTGTCTTAGCTGATGCCGTTAGTATGATCATTACCCATTTACAAGCTAGTATCGTTTTGCAAGCGTTGGCTAACCTGCTGTATCGGAATGCAGGCGGCAATGGAGGATGAAACTAATCTCTGTGACCTTCTTGAGTCAAAGAAACATGAATACCATGTGCATTAGGATAAGAAGGGCCAATATTCAATTATGAAAGTTTGCGTAATTAAATATAAACATCTTAATATATTAAGTAACTAAAATATTCACAAAGTCTTCCTGCTGTGTGAATAAATATAGTTGGTCCCTACTTACTTCAATGAGAGTATTACTCTAGTAATACATTATTTTCAAA
>JBCFYV010009882.1:93687051-93885028 GCA_039000515.1 Timema cristinae
TTAATAGGGTTTGTTACAAACATTAAATTCATTAAGTAAACTAATTTTCATGAAAGTTTTATCATTATAAAAGACAACAACACAATTTTACCAAATTATGATAACAACAATTTTGTATGTAGGGAGTACTGAAGAAGGGAAAATTGATATAGTTTGTACAGGATGAGGATGCATAAAGAGGGTGAAACAAGGAAAAGCACCGGGTGTGGACAAGCATAAGAGCTGCAGGAGAAGGAGAAATACAACTATTATAAGGGTGCTGAGAGTAATATGGAATAAGATGAGGATACTGAAAAACTGAAATAAGGAAATTATAGAACTTATTTAAAGAAAGGAGACAGGAAGAGGTGTACAAATTATAGAGCAATAAAGCTCATGTGCTAATAAACAAAAGTATAGTTTAAGATAATGGAAAAAGGAGAATATGAAAGAAAAGGGAAAGAAGGTGGCAAGAGGAACAGCAGGATTTAGGAAATAGAGGTCTCCAATAGACTTGAGCTTCACTATACGACAAATAGAGGAAGGAAGGAAGGAAGGAAAGAAGGAAGGAAGGAAGAAAGGAAGGAAGGAAGGAAGGAAGGAAGGAAGGAAGGAAGGAAGGAATGTATTTGGGAAGAACTTGGAATGGTATTTATGGATGTAGAGATAGGTATAGTGTCAATATCAATAAAGTTTGGCAAACAATGAGGTTAACATAAGTTGTGTTAAGACAGAGAAGGGGCAGGCGGGCAGTTTGGCTAAAAAAAAAAAAAAAAGTGAAAAAGTGGAGTGCTCTCTCACCACTATTAATTTATAATGATAATGAAAATGATCATGAATAAAGTGGCAGGTAAACTAAAGGAGGAAAGAATGAAAATCATGATGTTTTCTGATGAATTGTTGGTATGGGTGGAGAATTAAAAGAAAGTACAGGAACAGCTATAGGAATAGAATGAGGAAGTGAAAGAGTGTAGCATGCAATTTGGCATGGTGAAATGTTAAGTGATGGTAGTTACAAGGAAGAAAATACAGACTGTAAAATATCTTTGAAGCGTGATTGAGGTAAAGAGTGGGAGTAGAGAGGATCTAATAAGAAGAAGGTAGCAGGGGGAGTTGTTTTACAGGCGTGTAAGAGACCTGCTATGGAGAAGAGAAGTGCCCTTGAAGTTTAAGGAAGTGGTGTATAAGGGTGTACTTTGTATCCATTGTCACATATGCAGAAGAAACATGGGCATTGAATGTAAGCAAGACTAAGAAAGTGGAGGCTATAGTAATGAAGTTTGTGAGGAACCTGTTAAACGTCACAAGGAGAAACAGGATAAGGAATTATGTTATCCGGGAAAGAGTGGAAGTACAGGGAGTACATAAGATAGTAGAGAAATCAAGACTGAGTTGGTAGGGGCATGTAATGAGGGTGGAAAAGAAGAGGATGCCAAAGAGAATGATAGAGATGAAGTATGTATGAAAAGTATGTCAAGGGAGGTGAGGAAAGAGATCGAAGGAACAGATAACAGAAAGTGTGCAAGTGAAAGAAGAAAAAATGGAAGTAATTAAAAGAAGAAGAATGGTGGAAGGGTAGAGGAAGATGGTGGCATTTTACTTAAAAGATCTGGCCATGGACTGGAAACAGTTGTTGATGATGATGTACATTTACTCATATTGTAGCAAATAGGTGACAAATTATCCATCCAGGTTAAAATCTTTAAAATATAAATGGTCATCAAGGAAAATGTTTTGAGGTTCACAAAGCCACTGATATACCATGGCTAGCATTTTGAGGATCAATGCATTGAAGAGACAGAAAAAGATAATTTAGATGACAATCATTACATTTGATAACTATCACACATTTTGGTGTGGATTTATTGTTTTAAAAAATATATAAAAATTACAAAAATTAGATTATACAATACAAGTAGTGGGATGATTGGGACAGCTAGGTCAATGGATAAATAAACATAAATATTAGAGCTGGGTCAAATCCACTATTTCTCGAATCCGAATCCACATTTTATTTTTGAATCTTGAATCTCGAATCTGAATCCAAGCAAATCGTTATAAATTTTAATGATTTACAAATAGACCTACATTACACAATATAGGCCTAAACTGTGAATTAAGGTTTATTTCAATCATGCTTTCAATTATAATCAACCCCAAACCCCCCTCCCAAAATAAAGGTTAAAATCTAGCTAAATTAAACAATCTAGACTCACATTAGTGTTTAAAAATCAAATCAATCAAAATTTGAGTGTCTTTTAGTTAATTTTAAAAGTGTTGTTAGAATGGGTTAAGTTTCTAGAAAACATGTGAAATAAACAGATTAGGCCTAGTTATCCTTTGATCAACTTTAATCATCAATAAAGGATATTTTATTGTATTAAGATAGCAAAAATAAAAATACAAACAGATATTTTTAATAAAGACTAAAACAACGTGCTTAACAATTAAACAGTGATTGAAAATAGTGAACTCAATGATGCTTAAGTATGTATTATTATTATTATTATTTTCTTTTATATCCATTATCTATTTTTGCGTAGAAAACAAATATATTCGATTCTTGCGATATATCGATATCTGAGAATACATTATATTTAAAACACGAACATATTTTCGACTACAATCTGTTCATTCCCATTTTATAAGGCAGGGCTACATTTGAATATTTCCACAATTACATCAATTACATATTTAAAAGAAATAATAAGAACTAAGTTAAAATCAATTTAAAAATAAATAATGAATTAGCAAGTCGTTATTTGATTCTTAAAACTCGAGAGTGCTTACTAAGTGATCAGATTACCTGAATCGATTTTAAACAAACAATCGATATACGATACGTACGCCGGTAGGGATGAAAAACAGTTTTATCGCTGTCTGACTGTTGACAGTATATATTTTTCATGAAACCCAACAAATGTCTAACTTAAGGATCATATGCAATAAATTGGGGTTCTTTACATAGTTGTAGATAATTAAAACCAGTTGGGTAGTAAGAATTGACAGTATCTTTATTTTAATCATCCCTCGGGCTAGTAAACATAATATACGTCATGGCGACTGACTTTATATCGTGTGTAATGGCGGCTGACTTTGTATCATCCGTAATGTGTTCTTATTTCTGTTTAAATTATTATTATTATTAGCACCGCGTCTTACTACCCGTTCGGGTTATACGCACTTACGCTAATGTGTAATGATAGGGTGATTGCGAGATGAAATGAAGGACCTACAGTTTAACGTGGAATCCAAACCACGGTGGAGGCCTGGCATTCTGTTTAAAAAAAATGCCATAATTTGTTTAGAATTACAAATAAACTCGAAATAAACTAGTTTTGATTTTCAGTTTTTGAAGAGTTTTGATGTGTTTATTAAAATATTTACAAGATTGTTCGTGAGGTGAAAGTTTTAGAAGTGAGAATGTGATGAAACGGTCGAGTCCAAGTTTCCCATACGGTTGGGAGGTTAGGATACTAGGCACGTAAGATTTTCCACACCTAACAATTTTTTTTGTTTAAAAAAAAAAGATTTTATTCATGTTTATCTCTTTCGTCCGACAAAATAAATATTACGGATTAAGTTGTCCTTTTCAAGTAGGCCTAACTAAGTAATTGTTGAATTCAACATATTATACTTTGTTTATTAGGTGAAAGATTTGATCATCGAATCCAGTAAATCACCGAATCCTCGAATCTCGAATACTTGTCAGAATTCGGTGGATTCGAGGATTCGAAGATTCGAGTGGCCCATCTCTAATAAATATATATCCTAATTAACCCTAAGAGAAAATTATAATATGAAATATTCATGCAGTTCTTTTAAAGCCATATATGATAGACCACTGTAAATCAAATGGTTTGAAAATAAAATATACTCTAATTTTTAAATTAGAATTAGTAAAATGAACATACCAGCAATTTATCGAAAGCTCACACAAATATTTAAATATTAATCCTACAAATACAATATAATTTGCCAATATTTATTAAATTTTCTCCTGGGTTTTGGCTTAAGAAATTAGCAAATAAAATTACTAATAATGTTTTATAGTTAAAAATTATCCTTGATATGAAATAGGCACAATAAGCACATTCTAAGTTGTGCCAAAATAATGTTTACTAAAAAAATTAATTTAATTCACTTAAAGTTGGCAAAATAAATATTGAGAATTGAATAACTAAGCTTGTAAAAGTATTCTTTAAAGTTGTGAAATTTAAAAAAAATAGTTATATTTATCATATGAGTCTACTAATATGTAGTGAAAATATTGTTCCTTTACTAACCTTAAAAACTAAAAATTTACATACCCACATTAAAAGAGTGTGTCTTTTTTGAGCAATAAATGACAGAACAATATAACTCAAATTGTTTGAGAGTAAAGGTGTACTTTAACTAGACACATTATCACATACTAACAATAACATTTTTAAAATAGTTAAAAACAAAGTGATTTGTGTACATATTAAAAATGACACTTCTACACAATATAATTTAATGTGCAATTAAGTTCTAAAATCTTTGTTGGCATGAATTACTTAATAAAATTAACAATTATGTTTACAGCGTATTTTAAATGGTAATTTAATGCAAACGTTTACAAAGATTTTCTTCTGCATATTAAAAAATATATATATTTTTTAGCCACTATCAGAAGTCTTAATTATAGTGAAGGACACATTATTTACCCCAGTCACAAACAAAACATGGTGTATCAACTACTTCTGATTCATTGTCACTTAAAACTCCACAGTTATCCAGTTGTCCACTGGGAACAGGAGATCCAAATAGTCTTGTAGGCTCTAAAATTGTTGAGGATGGAATGTGAGCAGTTGCAGTCAATGTTGGTATATTAGTATCAGCTTTACTAGAGAGAGATGTAGGTGTGCGTGTAGCTTTCTGAGTGACATGTGAAGATGGAGTGACAGAATTTTGATAAAATCTTGAATGAACAGTAGTAACAGGTTGAGTTGTTGGCAATATTTCACTATTGTATGAAGGATGTACAACTTTTGGCGGGGGTGGGAATTGAAATGGGGTACGCAATGAATTGACTGGTGAGGGACGTGATCTTTCTATTTGGACAATAGTTGGTGGAACTGAAGAAGTAAGCCGTGTTGATGATGTCCTCCTTGGAAGAGGAGTTGATAGAGGTGAGTGAGTGTTTGGCAATGAATTTGTTGGATTAGGAAATGGTGAGGGAACTGACGAACCTCTATTAGGTATAATATTTATTTGTAAAGAAAAAGGTGGAATTGAAACTGACATTCCTCTATTTGGTGCAGAAGTTGTTAAATTTGAGGATAATGGCGTTTCTTTATTCTCAGCATGCTCAACTGTTATTTCCGATTGAGTGTTATGTAGGAATAATGCACTATCACTTGGTACTGGATCATTGCTTCTACAATCTGCTCCATTTAAAGAGAATCTGAAAGGATGAACAGTCTGGGGAATGCCATACCTCGCATTTATGAATCTTTCATAGATTCCTGATGCATCTGATGGAGGCATATTATTATTTCCATCCCTGTCAAAACCAGTTGCCAAATTGTGACTTGCATGATGGTTTAGAGCCCGTGTTGTATTGGAGTATCTCCTCATATGTCCACTTATCTGTTTTCCTGCATTTGAGCTGTACTTATTTAAATGGCTATAAGCACCCAAATGTCTATTAATTTTATTTTCAAAAGAATGTTTTTGGTTCACATAAGGATAATCTTCCCCCCAATGCTTACCGGGGTGGTGTCGTGAAATTAAAGGAATGTTGTAAGGGAGCTTTCCCTTGGTCTCTGGTTGATCAAAATGTTTCTTGATGGGATTTTGTTTTGGTCTGTGAGAAGGACAATCTTTGGCCATGTGACCAATTTTTTTGCAAATGCGACAACCACGGTCATTTGGGGGCTCACCACTAGTGAGGTATTCACGATTTAAGAAAAAATCCTGAAAAGATAAGATAAAATAAAAATATATTTGCAAATAATCAAAATAAATATTTTAAATACTTATAAAATATCATACATAAAATTAATCAAATAACATTTGCTCACAGCATCAGATACCTAGAAGGTTACACACTGTATTCAATGAGAAAATTGAAGTAATGCTATTACTAAGATACATTTTTAGCAGAAACTACATTAAAATTATGATTCTCTATCATGCCAGATGCAGACATGAAGATATTTTTACTTTCTCTTATAGAAAAAGTATTGTAATCAAGAACAGTATGATACTTTGAGATTTTATGTAGCCTTGACCCCCAAAAATGTACTTTTCTTTAGGTTTGTGCCTTTAGGCTGCATCCGAAGTAATTTGACCAATTTAGTTCAAAATCTATATTAATATGTTTCTAGTTGTATGTGCCTGGCGTTTCACGGGTGAAGTTTATTATTACCACGTCTTACTACCCTTTTGGCTATACACACTTACACTAATGTGCTATGGTAGGGTGATTGTGAGATGAAAATGGATGACCTACAGTTTAAAGTGGGATCCTGTGGTGGGAGGAAGTAAAGCAAAACCGTCTGGTCCCTAAAACTCCTCCGTTTCTGCGCATGATGTCAGCTTAGGGGGACTTGCTTTACTGTGAGCAATGGCGCTGTGGAACGTTTTAGAGTAAACTTTATGTTTCAACAATATGCCTTATATAAATCACTACATAATAATGTAGAGGTGAGAACTTTTAGAATTTTTGTAGCAAGAATAATATGGGTGTGAAATAATGAAATAACATGTATTTTAATATTATTGTGCAAAGTGAACAAACTTGTTAAATTCATCAAACAAGTAAAATAAAAACAATAGATTAATATTTTACTACTCAAAATATTATGATGCGAACGTTAAAGAACATTTGTTTCCAAAACTCCATTAATATTAAATTAAATTAAGAGTTTAAAACAAAATCTTTGACTTAAACAAATAAACCACAAGAAAAACTACTGTTATTTACAACAGAAAAAAAATATAACCAAGAAAAGCAAAATATATTTAAAATCATTTTTAAGTAAGCAGATATTCCTTTTTTATTACAAACACCTATTTTATAACTGCAATATTAAGGCCACACCTATCATCTCTTTTGAGTTTTTTTTAAAATCTCCGATTGGAAATTACCGTTTTTCCTTTTTCATATATATATATAAAACTATGCAATCGTGGAAATTTTCAACCTTGAAATTTTTATGAATCTTTGCGTTTAATATGGCCCAAACCCCCAAAAAAGTGTAGCTTACAATTATTTATGTCCCTGGGTAATGAATTTTATTCAAAATTTAAATTGATATTTAATATGGCTATACCTCAGGAATTTTTATCCAGGTACTAGCTTTTAAATTAAGAGTAATTTTATGAAAATTGATTTGTTTAAATTTCAATTTTTTTTTTACAAGTCACTCTAACTATTTTGTTTTAAATCAATATTTAAGGAATGTTTACCAGAAAATATACACTGTATACTTGTTTTTCAGGTAAACATTCATTTATGGGTAGTTTACTAATGATTAATGAATCATTTCTTCCAAATGGTTTTATATTTCTGCATTTTTGTGGAGAATATAGTAAAATTTGACATTGCAAAGACTTCTGGAAATCATCTTCAGCAAAATGATCAGAACAGATTGTGACTGGATGGAAATGTTATAATTTGTTTAGAAGAAATAGTCTAATTTAATGAAGAAATAGTTTTGTAAATATAAAAATAAAAAATAGATATGAATGAAGGAAAAAATATTAAATTCTTTTAAATATCTTTTTACCCACTTTTATAAAAAAAAGCATTAAAAAATATCTATTCACCCACATTGTCGGGAACATGTAGGCTACTAAGTCAACATTCTTATCTAGTTTGGTTTGTCGGTGACAGGAAGATTGGGGTTCAAATACCAACATGGTTTACTTACGTTGTTACTAAATGGTTATCCATCCTCCCTCAAGTCAGTTCCTACCTTATTAGTATAAAATATATGAAGACTTCCAGAACAGTTAAAAATATGAAGCTCACAATTTTTTTTATAAATACAGGTCTACTAATGCTAATAAAATAGTGGGACCTTACGCAAAAATACTAAAAAAATTCATTAATATATATACTCACTTCAGTTGTCGAATCCAGGAAGTGGGAAGGTAGCCTTGTCCTAAATGGTTTTCCACTCTCTCTCTCCCTCGCAAATAAGGGTACACTCCCTCTAAATTCAACCATCTCTACCCCTAGCATATTTGAGTGATTAAATATGCGTATAGCTCAAAAGGGTAAAAATACATAGTGACAAAAAAATACATTTATTTAAAAATAGCATCTACATGATTTTGGATTTTGATTGACGGCAATTATAAGTCTTGAAGACCCCAAAGTGAAGCTTACTATTATTACTATTAAACTATACATATTATTTTAATGAATGTTTGTACAATTTATATATAAAGCATCAAACGTTGCAATATTATATTTGGTAGTAAATTCAGAGAAAATTACTTAAAAGCTTAAAGATTAAATTTGTGCCCCCTCTTACATGCTACTATCCACTTTTTCTTATTAAGTTCATCCTTCGGAAAACCAAGATATTTAATATTGCTGCCAAACTTTGCATGATTACCTATTTTTAAAACATTTAAACACGCCAAAGCGGTGGTATATTTGAATTGTTTCCCTCAAGTTGTCCCTTATTCAGCCACCTGACCCCCACCCCCCTCCGAAGCTGACTTCACGACAAGAAGGAAGGATGGGAGGACATGCGCACAGTTTCACCTTTACGTCTTCCTATCACTGTTGGGATCCGAACCACGGCAGAGTCCTGGCATCCCTCACATTCACAAGTTGTGATTAATACACAAGGTCTTGTCAGAGGTGAAGGAAGGATTTGGCAACCAAATAAATCTGTGCTGGGACAGAGAATTGAACCTTGGACCCTCAGCACAGAATTCTGACACCTTACCCCTAGACCACCAGGTCACCTATGGGTGAAGTTAATGGTCTTGTGAAATTTCTCCTTAGTGATACATTTATATAGAAAACAAATAACAAGTATATTCAACAGCCTATGCTGTTGGTGAGAAATATTGATTATCATTTTCATATCACAAACCAGTATTCACATGATTTAAATCTTTAGGATCGTATTATGTGTTAAAGTAAAAAATATGTATTTTCACCCTCAGGTTTTCCTTAGAATATATGTTAAATTTCAGCACACTAGTGGGGGGGGGGGGGGTGTAGATTTGTTTTTGTTTGCTACTTGCACTGCTTGTCACAGTCACACAAGTGGAAAGACAGAAAAATCACATGTTGACCTTGAGAATAAGTATTAGTATACTCAACTGTGTTAAAAGAGATTTGTGTATGTATTAACAAGAAGGGAAATTTTATTTTGAGTATTTTAAATAAAAGTTGTGTATTTTTTTGCAAATATTTGAAAATTCCAGAAATTTGATCAAATTCTCTAACATTTCCATTAATTTTCCCTGTTTTCCAGGTCGCTGGCCACCCAGAGAAACTATCCTTTAAGAGGGTCTGTGTATATAAAACGACCAACCAAACCAAAATATGATTTCTTTTTGGATTTAAAATTGAAATGTATTCTGTAATTGCTCTTTAGATTTAGCAATAAATTTCACAAGAAAAATAATGAATTCTACATTAAATAGGAGAATATACCATTGATCATGTGGCTTAAGACAATTTTTTTGAAAAACATCAATAATTTTATTCAACTCCACTTCATTTCTCGAGTGCCTTCTTAGTAAAATATATACATTATATTAAAAAAATTCTGATACAAATCAATTGTAGTTCTCTAGTTATAAGCAAGCTTAATAATGTTCAAAAACTTTACTTTATGTAAGGTCATACCTCAGGGCAAATTAATTATGATTTTATTTCTAGCTCTAAAATTAAGGAAAGTTTACTAATGACTGAAAATGGTTTGAAAATGATTTTTTTTTTTAATCTTCTTAATGGTGAATATTAAACTGAATAATATTTCATTTTTCAGTTACTAACTAAAAGCCTTGTTTAGAATTTAATCTGATCAAGTTTTACTACTTGAGTCAATTTAATAAATTTTTATTTGTTATGTTAACTAAACGTTAATGCTCTTGTCAGTTAAAATAAATTTTATTTTGAATATGCAAATCTAATTTTTCTTTAAATATTCGTTTTTCCCATTTGCATTATCTTAATGTGCAATAGGATTTAATAAATATACTTTATTTTTAAAGAGATGCTAGTTACCATTTTAGGATAGCATAATGTAAGTCTTTACTCTTAGCCTTAATTATTTTAGCCAAATGGTCTATGCAAATGTTTAGAGCACAAGCATATTTTTATATGCTATCTGTAATCACAGCCAAAGTGATTTGGGGATAGGCTGATACTATTGTAATTTAATTTATATAAGTGTATTCATTAAAATCATATATGATTACAATATACCTGTGCAATTATTCAAATTTCCAAATAAAACACATAGTTAAGCAAGTATGAAACTTAAATATTTTTTATTAATCAAAGGTAATGTTAATGTCTTTTAGGGCAAAGTATTTTATAATACAACCTTTGTTCTCAAAAATGAAAGGATTCAGGTTGTTTTTAAGTTGTGATAACCTTGTTGGCAAAAATTTGAGCCTTAGGAAGAAAATTAAATTATGAACCTTAGGAACAAACTTATTAGCTGAAACAAATTCGAAAACCAGTAAACTAAATAACTAAATAAGTTGGATTAAACTAAGTTGGATTTTGTAATGTTAAGTAAGATTAAGTTAAGTAACCTATTTAGATGAGTTATGTTGGATAGTTTATTAGGTTTAGTTAAGAATAGATTGATTAGTTAGTTTTGAATTTTTGTTGTGTCCAAAATGAGTTTTTTTAAAACTGAGACATTTTAGCTCGCTATTAATAAAAGGAACAAAGAAAAATTATGTCTCAAGGGGGGATTTTATGAAAATAAATTTGGTTAGAAAAATTTAATTTCAATTTAAATTATTTCAACTAATTCACACACACACACATTACAGATATTGTATTCAATTTACAATATTTTGTTTTTACATGTGATGACTCTTATGAGGCAACCCCCATGGAATTTTCATAAGAGTAGCTGAGTGCTTTGTTAATTTTTTTAGTACAAAATTAGCCCAATATAAACAACCACATTATCAAAATGCTAGTAAAATCAGTTATAGTTTTAATTTGAGACCAATTGTTTATTTAAATGATACTTTGGGTTTTATTAGCTATAACCCAAACAGGTAGTAAGACTAATTTATTAGCTATAATGCTACTTTTTTTTTTACTAAAAATTGAATAAAGATTTTGAGGAAGTAATATTGATACAAGAGATTTAAAATATGTGTGTGTGTATATGATGGAAGTATATAACCCTAATGGGTGGCAAGACGTGGTGCTAAGTATTATATGATGGATGTATATAATATATATGTAAAAATATCTTTAACATATTTTTGTATCCAAGCAAACCCATAACTATTTGACTATCCTTTCATCTTAAATCTAAATGAAAATACCTATGAAAATAAGCTGACGTCAAATTGTACTTGATTTTACTAAAAAATATATAGTTTTGTCATATTTTATCATTCTATCATATATTTTGCTTACCTCAAGTCGGTTTCTATAGCTCATATAGTAGAGAAGTGGTGTTCCAAAATGGAGATAGGCTGACCGTAATGTTTTTATGATGTAGACAAGCACTGTTTATATAAAAAAATCAAGTATGTTTATACATATTATTGAAAGAGTAAGAAGACTAGGTTGAGGTTTTATAGTCATGCATAGTAAGAACATGTACATAAGCTAGAAAAACTACTTTGATAAATTCACGTGTCCAGTCATGTAATTTCTTACTGCCACTTTTTAAGGATAATATTAATCAATACTAATCAAACTGTATTAATAATGGTAAAGTGTTATTAAAGTTGACCACAGAAAAGTCCTTTCCCAATGTGTTCCTACTGTAATAACTGTAGGATTTTGTTCGAAAATACATTCAACCCAACGTTATTAAGAACTAAACTTAAGGATAAAAGGATCCCAAAGTCCTGGCAAATTGTTTCAGCATTATCTGTGGGGACAAAACTAATGACAATACTACTTTGTTTTATGTGCATTGTATCTTACTATCCATTGGGGAGCGCCATACATAAACTTAGATCCATTTGAAAATAAACGTTTATTAGTACAAACAGTAGTTTTAAAGTTATAATTTTAAATTTTAACTAATACATGAAGGGTATAGGGAAACAAGGAGTAAAGAAACACTATACCTATTTTTCAGGACAGCAAATTTTATAGATCTAGAAACACAAGACCTCAACAAATACTTATAATTTAATTTAAATTTAGCCTTTTAACTATATTCTTAAATGTATTTCAAAAGGTCTCATGAGTGTCTAACAGCTGGCAGCATTCACTCAATTTAGGTTAAAATTCAAATTTCTCCCCCTTTCCCTGTACTCTTCACATTTAAGGTGGGATGGAAGGGAAAGCAATAAAATAACAGAGTTTTTTTTTTAAGTTTTAATAACAAATATTTTTTATGGCAAAATAATTCAAATATTTCTCCAATAGAAACAACTTTTAATTTTCTTCACGGAGTAATCCCAACATTTTTTAAATATCTGTTATGAACATATTAGCATTTAATGAGAAACTTTTTAAATTAAGAAAAGAAATTTATCAAATTTTAGGAGAGCCTTGTGTATTATAAAATGAGATAAAATCAAATCATTGTGATATAAAACTAACAGTATTTATATAGAAGTAATTAAAAATGATGTTATTTTAACACTTTTAAAGTGCATATAAATTTAAAATAACTTTTCATTGCCATATTATTATATTTCATTGTACATCCAATATGCATATATAGTTATACTAAATTTAATCCCCATACATTAATTACTTTACCTTAACAATGATATATGCAAACTGTGGTGATTTGAAATCATTGAATCACTAGTTATAGCTTATCATTATATTGTTAAAATTTTGCTATACAATGTTTATTGTCTAATGACTTTAAGCTTGCTCAATAATATATCTGCCTTGTATTTGTCAGAAAATATTTAAAAACAGGCTGGACAGGTAGTAAGATACACTGCATAAAATAATCAAATATATGAAGCCAGGCTTGCTAAATTTTTATTAAATTAAAATTAATGGTACTAAGTATAGGACATGTGGATACATCCTAAAAAAAACAGCAGCATTGGTTTAAATAAATATACTTCCCCCCATCTTAAATAATATTTTAGTGAATATAAAAATTCAATCTAGAAAAGCTTATAGTGACAAAAGTGAAAAATATTTTGCTTCCACTTGTCAACATTGCCACAATCTTTTGAAAGTAACAGGTTATTAAACTTTTGCACAAAACATATGTATAGGAGACACATTTAGAGGAGGTCGGAACAATCAGAAATGATTATTAACTATTTTAAAGATGACAACAGTTAAAAAAAAATAGGAAGGTGGGGAGGAATAAAAGATTATCAAATAAACATTATATACCAACATTCAACTTATTTAACAGCAATTAAAAGTGAAAACAAATGTTTATGATTTTAATACTTACTTTTTTTGGAAATATGTGCTCCCAAATTGTGAGAAAGTTCAAATGGGTCCTCAATTGCCATACATTTGGATGTCCAAAGCTTCTCAAAACATGAAAGAGGTTCTTGTAGCCGAATCGATACAACATTAGATTTGAAATCAAAGTCGACATAAAACTTAAGAAACTGGAGCCATAGTTCGCCCACTGTTGATAAGTTTCCTCCATAGGCAGGCCAAATGTGAGGCTAAACAATTTAAAAATAATAAATAGCAAACTCATTTGGTTTAAATTTTATGATAATTTTGGTATAGCTGCTTGTTTAATAAATAAATGTTTTAAAATATCTACCTTTAATACACTATTATGTTATTAGTATGTAAAAATATTACCATAGTCAGTTTGATGACAATATTTAGGAAGGAAACTCAGTTGGTAGTAAAACTAACTTATCTTTTCTCTAAGTGAATTCATGACATTCAAAAGGAATATGCCATGTCACACAAAGAGTGATGGGAAAAAAAATTCTATTAGCCTGGCTATTAATATTAATAAAATGGCAATGTAGGTCACACAATGTTCATTTGGAAAATTTTAAAATCAAATATTCCTTACTAACTGCTTCAACAATCAACTAATTTGTTGACTTTTCAATATGTTCTAGATTGCTCAACAGTGGAGGTACTGTTATATTCCGAACAAGATTTTTTTAAGCAATAGACTTTTTTTTTAATCACTGCGCCTTACTCACAATTCAGGTTATATGCATGTGTACTAATTAAACAAATAAGCTGGGAATAAGAAAGGTTAAATTTAGAGGAAGTGTACCCACATTTAAATGGAGTGGAAAACCATTTAGGGGAAAAAACTTCAGAACATCCATGATTTAAACCCTGATACCCCTGTCATTGGCAATCTAGTCTATTGTGAGAGTGATGCCTTAGACCAGGGTTGGAATCGTTTTTTGTAAAGGGCCAAATAGTAAGTATTTTAGGTACTGAGGGCCAAGAGGCAAACTCGAGGATATTTACGTAAGTCGACCTGTTTAAAAAAACCAAAGGAAAAACCAAGTTTTCACAAATTTATGTACAATAATAATAATAATAATAATAAAAATAAAAATAATACAATTGTTTGAAATACAGCTTACCAATGAGAAGAATGGAATTGTGTTTATTTTTAGATAAAATTTCAACAAATTTGGGTTAAAGGTTAGTACTCTCCATAGTCAAAATTGATTGCAAATTTTAATTTGTTAATGCTGATCTGTGTTTAGATTAAACACATTTTATATTTGAAAATGTTTTTTCACACAGGTAGGTGCTGCAAAACACAGATATAAAACCCTGAACATATGATCTTAATTGACAATATTCAACGCTTGGAAGATATTTATCGAATTCTGTTAGATTATTATCTTGAAATTTGCCAGTAAGCATGTCATCAGACTGCTGATTAAATTACTTTCATTTGAAGGTTATGTGGAAGCTTCTCAATTGTACGGTCAAATTGATTTTGAAATATGGAAATGGCTTTCGCACTTGCATAAATATCCAAAGAACGCTACTGGAATTGAATTTGAAAATATAAAATCAATTCTTAGCTCATGAGCCATACAAAAAGAGGCGGCAGGGTGTAGTTTGCCAACCCCTGCCTTAGACCATGAAGTGACATCTGTTGAATGCATGAAACCACAAACTCCGTTTAAATCAATATAAAAACAATTTAAAGTTTACTACACTTACCAATCTTTTTAAATCTTCAAAGAAGTAGGTTTCATACCCATCAATAACATGTTGAGGCTGCTCAGGTCTTTCCAGCTATAAAACAAAAAAAATAGGGAAAACCAAAAACAGATAGTTTTCGCAATTTACCTTATCTTTAATAGCTATAGAAATTATTTCATAATTAATTTTGATAAAACTTAGTGAAATAGGTGGCTTAAGAAGCTGATATTATTTCACTTTAAAAAATGGAAGGAAATCTAACCATAAATGTTATCAAAATATTAATTGAAAAACACTTCGTATTGTACGGTTAAGTTACACTGGACATATGAAAAGTATTTTAGATTACAAAACCAAAAGGTATGTTTTTCTAGTTCAAGCGAGAAAGATTCACTTGTATTTGTATAATCACCATCATGGTCCCCAAAAGACAAAGGGGTGACAGGGACTAGGGGGTGGTGGCCAGTGTGGCGTGTTTATAACATTCATAAATGTAACAATTTCTCCCCCTTAAAATACTTTTAACTCTCACTCCAAGAAGTAACATGTCTCTAAGTAACCATTCTTATAAAGGTCTGCTAATGATAATGTTTTGGCACAAAATATTAGCAGGGATTGACAACAAGAACAATGTTATATAAAGTGATGTGAAGATTGCACTTATAAGAGAATGCAAGAGATGCAGCATTTACATGACTCATGGGAGAGTGTTGTTCAAGAGGCAAAGGTAATTGCTGAAGCCGTAGGAGTGGAAACATATTTCCTGAAAAACAAAAAACTTCTAGAGAACCCAAACAAGAGTTTAGAATTTCCTTTGTTAGTTAGTTCCAGTATTTGCTTTTATTATCATGATTTAAAGACAATTTTAAGCAGCAGATACTATGTTAATTATTCTTACCCATTTTTAACTTCAAGAACTTAAGACGATGGTCAATTTACCGCAAAAGCAGTAAAACTTGTAAATACACACGAGAAAGATTTATCAGAAGACTTACTGCACAAAATCCATCGCATTAAAAGTATTCACAAGACAGATTTCGGCACTTAAAGAAGTCCGATTAGACTTCTGAACGCTAACCAAGTTGATTTTACTGAAGTTATTGAAAAATTTGCGTCAACAAAAACTAGAAAATATAGCCTACTCTGAGATAATTTTTATTATTGTAAGTTTTTATTATGTAAATCCATATACTTTTTTAAATAAATATAAATATTATTTTTGTGTCATCATTTAAACTGACTTATTTTATATTTTATCGTACATCCTGTAGAGCGTCACACTGTGCTTAACTTTAGTGGTAGGTAGGGGGACCCACACAAGATCCTGACCTGGTGGCCTGCTTCAGGATGTGGGGGCCATGATCACCATATTACAAATATTAGATTAAATAAACTAGATAGAAAGTGACCTTGGTAATATTATTTTAGTGCTAGATGAAAAATGGGTTGTAATATTTCCACACACAAAATTGCATTGGTAAAACAGTTCTTCCTTCTTATATTCTATAAGCACCATTACATAGACTTTCAGAAAGCATTCTGTATTACATTCATGTAAATATAATAATGCTTGAATAAATTTATAATTGTTTAGTTAAATAGATGCTGCTTTTCAATATATTTTTCAAAGAGCGTATAATTGCCAGGTTTAATTATAGATCACCCAATCGAGGCCTACATGAACCAAAAAATATACCAAACATATGTACTGATAAGGTGATTGGTATAAGTTTGAGGGACTTTTTATAAGAACTGGAAAATAGTTTTTTTAATACCAGGCTTTTTTAATGTATAAGTTTATTTTCACAAACATGGTGAATGCTATGTAAATTTGTTTGGATTTACATTGCTAATACTATTATCAAAACATCCTATTCTGCATTTTTATTACCAAAAGAGACTAAAATATTATGTTAAGAAAGGTCATCTATAATATTTCTAAATCAAATAAAGAGCAATTTATTCACTTCGCTGTATTTGTAGGCATTTTGACATGAAATGTTACAAACATGGGGCCTACATTTTTTTTAGTGAGAGGATATTTTTGTTAATTTTAAGGAAATTATGTTGTATTTTTGGTATTAACTTGATTTGCTTACTATGAAGAATTTCTTATAGTTTATTGCAAATCAATGTTTATGAAAAATTGAAATGTGTCAAGACAGTTGTGCCACAGTTTATGTCAGTGATTGTCTGATTATCACAAGTAGATGATTCAATTTTGAACTTAATAGTAGAGATGGGCCACTCAAATCTTCTAATCCGCTGAATCCTGACAAGTATTCGAGATTCGAGGATTCAGTGTTTTACTGAATTCGATGGTTGAATCTTTCACCTCACAAAAAAAGCAAAATATTTTGAATTCAAAAATTACTTAGTTAGGCCTACTTGAAAAGCACAACTTAATTTGTATTCTTTATTTTGTCGGACAAAAGAGATTATAATTAATAAAATCATTATTAAAAATAATTGTTAGGTGTGGAAAATCTTACGTGCCTAGTACTTTACCCTCCCACCTCTATGGGAAACTTGGACTAGACCATTTTGGCACATGCTCACTTCTAAAACTTTCACCTTACGAACAATCTTGTAAATATTTTAATGAACACACTAAAACTCTTCAAAAACTGAAAATCAAAACTAGAATTACAAATAAACTCAAAATAAATATAACAAATTACGGCTTTTTTTTAACAGAAATAAGAACATATTACACATGATACAAAGTCGGCCACCATAACATATATTATGTGTATTCACCATAGTGATGATTAAAATACAGATGTCGTTAATTATTACCACCCAACTGCTTTTAATTATCTACAACTATGCAAAAAAAATGTATTGCATACGATCATTAAGTTAGACATTTTGTTGGGTTTCATGAAAAATAAATACTGCTGACAGTCAGACACCGATAAAACTGTTTATTTATGCCTACCAGCCTACGTATTGTATATTGATTATTTGTTTAAAATTGATTCAGGTAATCTGTTCACTTAGTAAGCGCTCTCGAGTTTTAAGAATCAAATAAGGACTTTCTAATTTGTTATTTGTTTTTAAATTGATTTTAACTAAGAGTTTATTATTTTTTTAAATATGTTATTGAATTAATTGTAAGAATATTCAAACGTAGTCCTGCCTTATAAAATGGGAATGAACATATTGTAGTCGAAACTATGTTTGTGTTTTAAATAGAATGTATTCTCAGAAATCGATATATCGCAAGAATCGAATATATTTGTTTTCTACGCAAAAATAGATAATGGATATAAAAGAAAATAATAATAAAACATACTCAAGCATTATTGAGTTCACTATTTCCTATGTATGTTTAATTGTTAAGCATGTTGTTTTAGTCTTTATTAAAAATATCTGTATTTTAATTTTTGCTATCTTATTAAAATAAATTATAATCCTTCAATGGCCATTAAAGTTGATAAAAGGATAACTTGGCCTAATCTGTTTATTTCACATGTTTTCTTAGAAACTCAACTCATTTTAACAACACTTTTAAATATTACTAAAAGACACTCAAATTTTGATTGATTTAATTTCTAAACAATAATATGAGTCTAGATTGTTTAATTTGGCTGGATTTTAACTTGTATTTTGTGAGGGGTGGTTGAGGTTGATTAAAATTGAAAGCATGATTGAAATAAATCTTAATTCACAGTTTAGGCCTATATTGTGTAATGAAGGTCTATTTGTAAATCATTAAAATTTCTAACAATTTGCTTAGGGTTGGATTCGAGATTCAAAAATAAAATGTAGATTCAGATCCAAGATATAGTAGATTTGACCCATCTCTAATAATTAGTAATAATGTCATATCTATTAATGGATTGTTTCAACTTGAGAATGAACTAATTTTAAGTGAGGTGTTAGGGAAAACACACAAATTATTTAGTGTCTCTTTTTATATAGCTTATTAAACTAATTTTGATATTAAAAGTAATAGAATGTGGAGGTTGTGTCCAATGACATTTTATATGTAACAGACAAAGTAAAGTAAACAAATTGCAACAAATTGCAACGAGTTGTAACTAAGTGCTATACACATAAATAACATTTGGAATTTGGGTAAAATCGCATTAATTTCTTACTGAAATATATGTAAGCATATTAAATGGAATGTGTTTTGAAAAATTATCTGATATTATGGCATTTCTCAATAGTTAAAGAGGTAGTTTGTTAACCATGGCATAATCATCTTCAAGTTTGAAATATAATATTATCATATCACAATAATCTCATAGCAAATTTGATTGCAAATAATATATTAACCCTAGAAGAAATATGTTATGTGAAATTAGTGAGCTTTGAAATACCTCTTGTAAAACTGGTAAGACTGGTGGCTCACAATGCTGAAGGAAGTATATCAGCATTAGAAGGTAAGCATAGGAAGACAAGCTTCCACGCGAGGCATCGTTTATGTCACAAACGTTAGTGAATCTCTTCACAACACATCCCAGTGTCTATAAATGGAAAATATAAACTCAAGGAATGATCTAATGTAATAATAAGGAAAAGAGTATTTTATGAAATTTTAAAAAATTAATAGTTTTGTTATAAAAAGTTTCCCAAAAGCAATATATTTTGTTGCAGACAGTCACATAAAAAATTATTTTCCCACCAAGAAACCTTCGATTTGATTAAATAATTTGTATTACAAGATTATGACCTGAACAGGTATACCCTGATTTTGGTTGGAAGAACAGGAGATAAAATTCAAACATATTTATTCCGGCCAACATTAATAACATTTTACTATATTATTTGTGTTATTCTATAGTTATTGATGATAATACATATATCAAAAATGACAACTGCAGCTAGCATGACTTGATGTATGGATATATAACAATTGTTTTAGTAACTTTAGTAAATAACTTCTACTGTTCTTCCTACCAAAATCATATTATAGTAAGACGCAGTGCAGTGCCTGGAAAACAAAAATGATGTACACATAAATAATATGAGAAAATTAATTTTTAATATAAAAATTGTATGGATGTTGTTAAAACGAAGGGAGTGTGAAAGGACAGGGAAGTGTGCAGAATGTTATTGGGGCTGGATTTAGTAGAGTTGCCTTTTTGAGCTATATGCACAGCACCTTGCCTACCCATAAGGGAACGGCGTGATTAGATAATAATTATGTAGGCGTAAGTATGTATGTAAAAGGCACAACAATTTAATGAATGTTTACGCATGTATTTACAAAAATTAAAATTTATGTGGTATAATTCGCATCTTTCATTTAGATGCTCGAAATTCTAATAAACAAAAGAAATACATTTCTCTGAAACATATTTACATATTGGGCACACACTTTCAAATAATGTTCACAAACCCTAGCATGGTTATATACGTGCACATGAACACACACAAGTATATGCTAGTGTCAATATCATTATTAGATGTGTATATATATCGAGTTATGCACAACTAAAAATTAACGTTTCTTAATATGATTAAACCACATGCCTGTTAACTCATATCCTGGTGTGGGCGTTTCAAATCTTTGTTTTCACAGACGTTTCCTGGCGCGGACGCAAATCAGCGTTTTATTGCAATAAGTTATTGTAATGCCATCTATCAATGAACCAATATATTTTTAGCAAGTCTGAATACTTCATATTGAATCTAATAGATGGGGATACCAGTTCAATGCTATATTATGACTATGAATAAAGCAATAAATAAGAAAATGAGTGAGTAGAGAAAAAATGTGTCAGATAAGAATATACGAGTAGATTAATTGCTATCGCCTGCATAGATGGCTATGCTAAAACACGTCAGGGAATGGGTTGATAGAGGTGTCCGTGATTTGTAAAAATATAATTTTTACTCATACTTCTAGAAGACAGTTTAATCTATATTAACCTATCTACTGTGAATATTACTTACAACAATCTAATTACTGCATTGTGCATTAATGTATGCAGGATAATTATGACTAATAGATAAATATTGTACGTACTGTACAAGTTGCATAGTACCCAAAACACACAAATGAAATTAATAATGATAATACTTTGCGCCGCATCTTACTACCCGTTCGGGTTATAGGCTTAAGTACTAATTATGCTAATGGGTTAGGAGTTGGGAAGGTTGAATATATAGGAAGTGAGCCCGCATTTACATGGCAGTAGAGTGGAAAACCATTTAGGAAAAAACACAGAAAACTGCTCGAACATTCCCTCCAACCGCTGATTACTCTGTGGGGGGTGGGGGGGGGTGGTAGGGGGTGGTGGTGGTAAGGTATGACATTAAAGTACTGCAGTCATTACTAAGTAGGTTATTTTATAAACTTTCCCTGGTGGGGGACTACTCACACTTAACATGAGACATGGCATTCCTGACATTCTCACTGTAAAATAGTGAATATGGACTGGTGATTTCAACTTCTGTAAGCTGTTTAGCAATTGTTATGCATAAATATGCATCTCTAGTAGTGTTTAAGTTATTAAGAACGACCATACTTGGGAGGTTGTTTCACCATAATAGCCCCATGTTATTTTCAGTGGCGTATTCTGAGAAAAATTAATAGGTATGCTGTACTCTAAGAGTTGCAGGGGAGATTTGGGGGACCGAGGACCCTCAACCACCGTTGTCCAAGAATGTCAAGAAATTATTTCAAGGGATATATTTGAAGATGTGTCCCTATTGAACAATGGTTCTCAAACATTTATTATTTCCCCTTAACTGTATGGTATCTTAGGACATTTTAAGCCCCCCCTCCCCCCCACTTACATATTCTCACTTCTTTTATTCATCCATAACAATGATTACCATCTACTCAAAAAATAATAAAAGTAACTCCATGGTGTCAGCCTGCATTCAGGCTATACCTACCAAGTGGCTACCAAGCTGTTTGGCAAATTAGTACCAACTCTTGCGGATAGAGGATGTCATGTGGTCAGCACAACGATGACTCCAGCCATTAAGCTCAGCTTTCTATACCAAAGCCACTACTACTTTATTCGAGTAGCTCCTTATTTATCCACCTTAGGCTGAATCTAACCCGTTCCAGACCCACTGCTTCCCAGATAATCTGGACACGCCGGGAATCAAACCCGGGACCGCTGAGTCCGTAGCCAGAACCTAAGACTACTAGACCACAAGGCACATTTTTGAATGAAGAAGAGAGACAGAGCCTATTCAATTAACCTAGTGTAATTAAAAACACACAGTTAGCAATACTCAAAGCAAACAATCAGAGAGTAAAATGAAATGTTACATCGATCAAGCATCCATCAGAGAGAGGGAGAGGGGCAAACAGGGTATTTGACCCCCTTCCCCCTCTTTCCCCAACACTACAAATAATGTTAATAGAAATTTAAATAATATCAAGTATAACTAAAATATTTAGCATTGAAGATGTGTTGAATGTATGTGCTACATTCTATGACCAGGCTTCAGACTTAAGCCTAATATTCAAAAGGTTTACAGTTACACACAAAATTAACAATTGAAAAAACATACAAATAATAGTTTTGCTTCCATTTGCATTATTTAAATCTCTTAATTACTATAAAATTACTCCAAATGATTTATAAAAGCATTTAATATTAAATATTCTCGGCCTTCAGGGTTTATGATAATGTGCAACCCCAAACCCGCTTTTTCCATCAATATTTCATTCTTATTACAGCCTTGATTAAATGCCTCCCCCAAAGTAAATAGCTGGGTGCGCCACTGATTAATATGAAAATATATTTTATTTTACCTTTTCCTTATGAATCATCTTGAAATGGTGAAATTACACTCCTGACTTTCAGAATTCTTTGATGTATAATTATATAAAATCACAATGACTAATAAGTTGTTAATGTAACACAAAAACTAAAAGAACACTTTTAAAACTTTACAAATCCTTTCTACTAGAGAAAAACAAGAATTATCGTCAACTACGGTTAAAGTAGCCTCGTCACCCACCCTACCTCCCACCCCCTTCCCCACAATATCAGTGCTCTGAAAGAGTAGTTTAATGTGTTTGCCTAATACATGTAACTAAAATACCTAAACATAGCTCAATGCATTTAATTAGTGTATAATTTAAAGCTTGTTACATATACTATTATTTTACAATTACTTTTATAGATATTGTATGTAATTTTACATAAACTATACTAAATTAGATTAATAAATAAACATTGTGATCTTGAATCGTTTTTCAATAGTTGGCACAATGCTTAGCTTGCGTCATATGAACAGCATGACCTGGGGTGTAAAAATCAGAGCTCATTGGCCAATTATTACTTATGGGTGAGCGGAAAGGAATGTATTGCAACCCCCTAAGACATTTGGCAAGGTCATTAGAGCCTCCCTAGCTTTCCTTGCGGTTTTCAATCAGCAAGCCCTGGCAAGCCTAGTGTGTTAAGTAGAGCCTTTTGGAAGAAGAATTACTTAAAACACAGTATTCTTGGAATATGAACCAATATTAGTTTTAAAATTAATAATTAAATACATGTATATTTATTAACAATTTAAACATTAGTATTTACACAGTTCACAAAAAAAACCATTGAATTAAACAAAAAACTAGTCCATATAATTATGGGTATGCGGCGTTGGACTAGCATGCCTGGAAAAAGCGCCACTGGTTATTTTGCCGGGGAATTTAGGCTGTTTATAATATAGAAGAATCCGCTATTTAGAGGTGTCAGTTTAGGGTGGTTTCACTGTACACAATCTATCATAATTTTCATTTCAAATATGACTTGAAACATTTTCATTTTAAAATTTTCTGTTTGAAAAATTTCCAAAACAGGTTATTCTATTCTTGATCAATTCAAGTTTGTAGCAGATATGGATTTGATTCAAATTTTAAAATATTGGATTTGTACAAACTTATGATACAAATAAGAGTAAATTGAAATTAAAGTGACTTTTATGATGTTTTCAAAAATATAGAAATTAGTGAGAAATTAAAGAAAATACTTTTATCATATATACCTAAAGTATACTACTATATTTATTTTAGGTATTTAGCATACACTTTCTGAACCAAATGATTATACCAGCACACGAGAATTTCTATGAGCGAAAGTGAAAGGGCCTACCAATTTCACCAGGAAAGGTATTTTCACATACCTTTCAAGGTTATTTTACATGCCAAGATAGACAATGGACCAACGGCTATACCTTCCTTCCAAAGGAAGTTGTGTTAAAGATTTTTATCGCTCAAGAAAAATCCGTTGACCCCGGCTAGTTGTGAGCTTAAAAACTTTGGGTCCCGAGGCGAGAACTTTACCCCAAGACCACCAAGGTTGACCCTAAGGTATACTACAAATTGATGCCAACCATTTAAAATTGTAGCTATTTATATAGTGTGTTATTTTACCTTCACTCTTCGATCTATATCAGAATATGTAAACAGCAACTTTGTGTTTCTCCTTGCCAATATATTGTACACACTAATATCACCTTCCAATCCAGATTTAGTATGATAAAATTTCAAAATTGGAACTTTAGCTGTAGTGATAGCTGAAAGGTTTTCTATCTTCTTGAATTTGTGAAGCAGATGAAATAGATTTTCAATTATTTTCGTAAAATCTAATCCCTAAAAATAAAAACAAAAGGTCACCATCAATTAAAACAAAAGTGTTTATTGAAGTAAATAAAGTAAATTATTTTTTCTTAATATTTACTCACTTTTCCAGTTTTGTTATTGACAAATGTAAGACATATGTCCAAGTCCGACTTTCGAAGACCAAACCCATTACATGAAGAACCAAATACATTAAGTTGGGCGCCTTCCATTTCATTAGCAATGAAAGTCTCCATCTCTGCAACTATCTGTTGTCGTATAGTTATATCTTCCTCACTGGCAGCCCATTCTTCTGTTAATTCCAAAAATAAAATTAACAATAGTATAATTTATCAAATCATATAATTGATCGAAAACACATATTTTCTAAATTATTCAACAAACCTTCTATTTGATGGCAAAATGTGATTATAGCATTCATGAAATGCTTTTCCATTGGTGGTAAAATGTAAGCAAAAGCCTCCAGTGAGTCTTCTTTGCAATTTTGAAAATCATGACCTGTTTGATGACAAATAGAGCAGCAAACTGGCAGTCCCTGAAAATTATTTAAAAAATATAGTTATTAAAATAGCAAAAGCTTGTTTCAATTAGTAACTTAATTTTTTCTTTATGTTTTAAAACTGATAATTAAATATATAACATTGGTGTCACATGTGAAAAATACAATAATATGTCAAGTATATAAAAATGTATAGAGTCTACTAAAATGTAAAATTTATCAATCAAATTTCTTGAAACTATAAAACTCTGTCTGCAACCAACACAAACCAATACAAGTTAACTTTAAAGACAATTTAAGGGAAAAATGAATTCTAATAAAATGCACAAATGTTCACTTGAGAAAGGATGTAAGAAACACACTCCGGATTATTTAGTTGAGATTGAACTCAAACATAGACTAGTCAGAAATGCAAATCATTACATTATCCTTGCCAATTATTTATTAGATAGCAAATAATACAGTGCTGCCAGTGGAAGTTTACACAGGTTAAATAAATGAGTGTATTTTCTGTAAGTCAGAGCTTATAGCTAAAGCTGTGTGGGTTATTTTGAGTTTCATTAATTGAGGCAGTACAGAAGAATAATTCACCTGAGACCACTCTCGCCATCACATAGCATGCATAAATGAAAATATTTATCTTTATGAAACCACCATTCATCTTTGAGTTTGCAACAAACTAATTAATCACCAGAAAAATTTTCTTTCTTCAACAATCCCCCCTTTATATCGTTTGTAATAGTACCCCCAACCCTAACCACTTAGCCTTATAAGTGAAGCAAATTCACTAAGAAATGACTCATCACAATCAATAATACAAAATATCCCGCAAGATATTGGTTATCTGTGGTTACATCAGGCCCCACACTATTAAATTCCCACAGAATGATAAGGGTGGCTACAGAACTTATATCATTAAATTCCCCGACTTTTCCAGGTTTTCCAAACAATATTTTCCAATTTTCCCTTACTTACCTAACCTAACCCAACTTAACCTAACCCCTTTTACAGTTTTAATTGAAGGATAACAGTTTTTTCTATTCTAATCACATACCTAAAAATAAAAAACAAGTAGCCACCAAACAACAACATTTGAAAAAGTAGTTATTCCAGTGTTAACATTACATGTATTTTTTGTGTCACTGTGTAAATATAGTGTAAAAAACCCACTGTAAGACCATCTCATGTTAGAATGCTTAGATAGGCAATAATATTTGTTAACATAGGTGAAACAAATATCACTTTTACTTTTGTACTTTAGTGTGAAATTATATCTTTTTTTTCAAATATTTAAATGCCCTGATTTTTGCATATTTTTATTAATCAAATTCCCTGACTTTTCCAGTTTTCCCCTGCATTTAACCATCATAACACAACCTTAAAAAATGTATCTTCCAGACAAAACCTTCAAATAATGTTTACATGGAGGCTTAAAAAAAAGTGAGCCACATTCTAAGGTTACAAGATAATGATTCTTTCCTTAAGTCACAATATGTTTTAGATCCCACCTCAAGGACTTTCTTTGAGTATCATCCATACTTTTAAAAATCCTAGCTCACCAAAAACTACCTAATCTAGCAAGTGTCGCTAAAGCAAAATTACACTAAGAAAATATATTTTCCCCAAGCAACAAATCCAACTACCACATTTGTAATGTTTAGCAAATAAAAACAATTTCTAAATAGTAATATCAAAAATTGAGGACACCCCATATATTAACAAGTGTACAATTTAATGGTAGAAAATTATAAGCAAATGTCAATCCTGTAGAAAATATTTACATATCAGCTGTTTTATTTACTTGTGAGATATTGATTCAGTTCAGTCACCATTGTTTCATAACAAAATAGCAGTTATTCAAGAAATTAATAAATATGAAGTTATTTTGCCTGGAGATTTTTCAATTAGAGTTAGAAAGAGGATAAAATAAAATCACAGAGTTAAGTAGATCAATTGGCATTATATTTGGACACAATTACAAAAGTATGAATCAGGCATGTGCTAGAGATATTCTTTGACACAGTGAAAGGATATATTGCTCAAGATTATTGTAGTGCCTTTGTGTAATTTAATTTTTTTTTTTTACATAAAGCAGTTGATGTTTTTTTCTGACACATTTCAGTTTATAAATTTTCAAAAATCTCATTCAAACCCAATAATTTTTATCATAAAATGTAACAAAGCCTTTTGAGATATTGTGGTCATCTCTTTACTCCAATAACCATCTAGTCTTTACATCTTCGCTAGTCTGTAAATATGATATACATGGTACTTAAAAATGCGTAGACTGGTGATTTATTAATTCAAGAAGTATGCTGGGATATTTTTTTTACTGTAATAATTTTGATAAATTGTAATCTAATCAACATACCAATTACTAAAATTTGTAAATGAAAACTATGTACATTTTTATTTCATTTTCAATGATCAACACAAAGTAAAATTTTAATTCACCTTATTAAAACAAGGAACAGTTTTATCTTGGCAGGACCAGATTAAGAAGAGGATTCATATATTTCCATTGTTTGGGTTAAGTATGTTTTAAGTGTATCTGTGAGTATGCCATGTTTTCTAGAAAGTGTGCAATAGGATGCATACAAAAACGCATTTTTTTAAATTACAAATTTCAGGTTGATAGAAAGTTGTTGTTGGGGCCACATAAGAACCAGAAAAAATTTCAGCCTTATAAATTTTTATTTAGGTCTCCCGCATTGGGCCAAAGTTTTACTTCTTTATAAGAAACTAGATAGCTGTTGCCCGCGGCTTTGCTCGCGTGGAAGTTGATTATATACAAATACGAAAATATACATATGTATTTACAGATTAATTTAAAATATTACGTTACGTTGATGACCATAACTTGACCTCAGATCAAAAATAATGCAAGTCCGATGCAAACTTTCACCCCCTTTTTCATCCCTTATTAAATAAAATTTCCAAAATTCCTGAAACACGTATTTATTTGTTTTACGTCAATAACCGAAATACAAAATTTTGTTTATGTAACTTTCAAAATGACAGACTTTCATACATATTATCATACATATTATCATCCCCTATTTTGACCCCTTTGGGGTGGAATTTTCTAAAATCCTTTCTTAGTGGGTGTCTACATAACAAAATGAATATACAGTCCGAATTTCATGCTTGTAGCCTTGATAGTTTGCGCTCGGCGATGATGAATCAGTCAGTCAGTCAGGACATGTTATTTTATAAGTATAGATTAGTGATTTTAGTAATATTTTTAAATACATACATACCTAATCATGCCATTCCTTTATGGGATAAGCAAGAAACTGTGAATATAGCTAAAAAAAACTCTACTTCATACTTAATCCATCTTCATTATTTTACCTACACTTTGCTATCCTTGCATACTTCATTCCCTTCAACAAGTTCCATACACCGAGTCATACATGCTCTTTTATTATTAAAAGATTTAATGTTTCTCTTTTTCACATATTCATCTACAACATTTAGCCACGTCTTACATAGCCTACCCCTTCCTTTTGATCCATACACTTTACCCTCATTTATATGTTTCGTAACTAGATCTATACTCATCTTTATGCCTAAACTACCATAAGACACTTCTTTCATAGTGACCTATTGAATTCCCTTTCAAACCACACTCCTTCAGCACCCATTCATTACTGACTATCTATACGAGTTTTTCCACATACATTTCTTAGATATCACATTCCAACTGCATCCACCATGCTCTTGTGTTTCTCCTGACAAACCCACACATCACATCCATAAAACAATGTTTGTGTTTAATGTGATAACTACTAAAGACCAGTTGGTGGTTATCGATAAATAAAAGGTTCATCATGAAATAATAAAATCTCACCAATTCATAACTTTAACCTGTACCTCTGAACTCATAGGACTCTTCTTCGATGTTCGAAAGGATCAAACATTTACAAAAGAGCTCATAGGTTGTAAATCAGTCCGCGAAATGGTGCAAGAAGAACATAACTCAATGGTTGAGGAACCAGGCTAAAAGTAGTTCAGTCACGTATCTCCTTCAACTGGCTTTGGGAAAAACATTGTGAATTCAATGTTAGAATTTATGAAAGAAAATAAGATTACTGTAGTAACTATTAAAGCCATAGGTTGCGATGAAACGGGAATACTGGACATTCAAATGGAGTGATTTCTTTAATTGAAAAGGCTTTAAAACAACCGGTTCAAGCTGTAATTTGTCTTCTTCACCTTAACAAAGTGGCTCTCTGAAAAGTCATGGTTTCACTTGATGGTCTGAAAACAGGTCCCAGTGGTTTTAGTGGTCTGATTAGGAAGAGTTTGATAAACTGCCAAGATCTACCAACTGTAAAGTTTGAGAAAATTGGCAGCAATTTACCAGAAGATGATACAAGAGACCTGAGCACCGACTAAAATTACTTGTGGACTATTTGTCAAGCAGTGATATCAGGGTCTTGCCCTCAGAATTTGGCCTGTAGGAATCCAGGAGATATCTCTTACGCAAGATGGCTGATGTAAGCAATTAGGGTTTTGCACTTATATGTTGCATCAAAGGATCCAAGTCCACAGCCAAACAAATTAGCTGAGTTTGTAGTTAAGGTGTATGCACCCTCCTGGTTTACTATAAAACATTATCCATCAATCATACATGCATCTAAATCATTTTTCAAGATATTACAACGCAGCCAGTACTTGGAAGTTGAACTGAAGACTATTGTCCATTCAACTTTACAACAAAATGCATATTTGGTTCACCCAGAACATCTTCTTTTGGGAATGTTGTTTGACCCATGGAAATATTATAGATTTCTTGCTTTCAAGAGGAAACAGAAAGCTCGGCACACTAAGAACCAAGAAATGGGGATCTTCAAACCACTGAGTGTTAACTTCAATGCAGAAGATTATATTGATCTTATCAAATGGCAGTCTACCACTGTTACAGAGCCACCTCTCGTAGCCAACTTAAGGTGATTGTCATTAGCGACAGGAAAGAGTTCAAAACTCCTTCACACACTCAAGCGATAGAAAGAATGGTCAAGGAGGTTAGTGAAGCTTCAAAGCATGTATGTGACCAAAAGGAGTGGGATGGATTCATCAGAGCAAGATTACTTGACTGGGAAATTCTAACCAAATTTGGGACAAAAAGCTACTTCAAGCCTCATACTATTACTACTTTGGAGTAAATTACAAGTAAGTCCAAAACGCAAATTTTTAACCTCTCAAATAAGCAATTTTATTCATCAACAAAGTTATTTAATTAAAATTGTTCAAATACTAACTACTTTCCCTTAAATAATTTGTGATCAATACCCTACCTAATGTTAATTATTGTTTGCAGGTTATGGAAGATAGAACATAACTATTATGTTACAACAATATTTTGTACAACTCAAGAAAGCAGTTTTATAAGACTTTATTTGATTTAAAGATTTTTTTACACATAGTTTAACTGCTAAACAAATTGCTTATTTTATTTTATTTTCCCTATTCTCTGAAGATTCAAACATCATGCAGGAGAGACGAGTTTTAAAATGAGGCTCTAGTGTTTTTTTATACTTCTATTGATTGCCAATAGCATCAATTGTTTGAATTGAAAGATTTTTTTTAAACAAGAAGATTTTGAAATAAATTTAAAAAATGCCTGATTTTTGTTTTAAAAAAAGTAGATATTTAGGCCTTGTGCGAGAAACCTAAATGTTAAAGTTGAACTCTGATTATTATTATTTTTCCAGCTTCAATTTATGGGCATTAGCATACATTTATCAGCTTAAAAAGAAATTTTAACCATAACAGCATATTTTTTTTAAATAACTAAAATCACTAATTTCTTAGAAAAAAGTAAAACTTTTGGCCTAAAGCATGATACCTAAATGTAAATTTTTAAGGCCGAAATTTTTTTTGGTTCTTATGTAGTTCCAACCACATATTTTTATGAACTTGAAATTTTGAATTTCAAAAAATATGTTTTTTTAATACACCATAGTGTGCAGGTTCTGCCTTCCTGTACTAGTTATAATCATACACATCCAATATTGAACAAATATACAGTTACCTGTTCACCAGCAAACTTTGAAGATGAGTAGGTATAACCCAAGTATTTTGAATTGAGTTTCTTGACGAGCAGTAATGCTTCCTCCTTTGAGACAGAATATAAAGTTGTAAAGGCTGGCAGTGTCTTGTCCTGTGCCACATTATCTTGGAAATACGGGTTTGTTTCCAAAATATGATAAATTTCTTTGGAAATATGTTTGTTAATTGGGTTACATTGTGAGGTTATTTGATTAAAGAGTGGTATATTTGATGTAATCTGAGGAATTGCATAGTATTTATATGCAGCCCTTAAGCACTTCATAGCATAATCAAAGCACTCAATGTGCGCGACAGTCCGAGAAACATTGCGTTTGGGTAGATAGGGATCTGAAAAAATGTTTAACCAAGTTAAAAAATATCATTCAAATAAATTGGGTGATCAAATTTACCTTAATAATTTGATATCAAATTAAAATTGTGGAAACAACAAAATAGACTTAATAAACGTTGGTTAACATAGTAGTGTAAACTTAAAGTGAAAGTATAATCAAAATATGCACATAAAAAGATTTAAGCATTCAAATATTTAAAAACATGTATGGTTCTTTAGCAAGCTAAGAATAAAAATTCCAAACATTAAAAATTTGTAAATGAAAAATCAATACAAAAATATACCTTCTATTGCAATTTTTCGCCCATTCCAATTTTTTGTGATGCGCTTTAAGGGCTCAAATTGTTGAATGCAGACCACATAGTCAGCTATGGCAAAGTCAATCACATAAAATTTGAGAAAGCTTAGCCACAGTTCCCCGACACTCATAGTATTTATGGATTTCCATTTTCTTAGTAGTTCAATCATCTCTAGATATTTGGAAAACAAAATTATTTATTTTAATTAAATCTGAACAAATAAGATTAATCTTGACTATCTATGCTATCAGCCAAGTAGCTTGCATTTAACTTGTGCAATTCTTTAAAACAAAAAAAAACCATTGCATTACAACCATGCCAGTTAATGACTACCGACCAAGTCATCACTAAATGTTTTTAGCCAGCAAAACAATTATTTTCTTCTTCTTAGAACCACATCTTACTACCTGTTCAGGTTATATGCATATGTACTAGTAATGCTAATGAGCTTGGGGATGAGGAAGGTTGAACTTAGATGAAGTGTATCAGTCTTTGCATTAAGAGAGAGTGGAAAACCATTTAGGGGAAAACCAACCTCGGTACACATGACAAAGATGTGAACCTTGATCTCCCTGTCATTGGCCGCCTAGTCTACTACGAGAGTGACGCCTTAGACCAGCGTTTCCAAAATGGGGTTCTGTGAAGTAAAATTAAGGGTTCCAAGATTTTTTTACACATTACACTTAAAAATATTTTGGGTACATTTATATCTGTCGTACAAGACAATATTTGGGTCAGTATGTTTTAAATGCATACTGAATTCTCACTATATGAACAATCGAAACTGACTTTAACGACTCCAAACATGGTAATAAAATTGTCAACAATTAAACCAGATATCAAAAGAATTAGCTAAAAACTCATTAATTGTAGTTTCAATTGTCAATTTTCTTATTTTATTACTTCAACCTTTTGCCATTCAGGAGTTTTATTTTAAAGTGGGAGTGGCACTTGAATGGCTTGAAAGCTATTATACTCACAGAAAACAATATATGCCCTACTCTCCTAAATAATCACTAAAGTACATAAGTCACCTAAGTCTATAAAAACTTGTCACTTGTGGAGTACCCCAAGGTTCTGTATTGGACCCATACTTGCTCTTATATTGTGTTAACAAAATTTTCCAGGTGAATTTGTAAGGTAATTTGCAACTTTATGTGGATGACGCAAGCGCATTTTGCATTGGGATAAACTTTAAATATAAAATAAACAACATTAAAATGTATCTAAAATTGATCTAACTTGCTAATATAGCATTAGAGTGGATTGAGAGTGACTACGAAATGAATGAATACAAAGATTATTTTCACCATCTTTAAAAAGAAGAGAGAAAGGATTCAAAATATTGTAAAGTTGTTCGCGTCGCCTCATGTTCTATATGTTCCTAACTTACGCCTAGCTGCACTCGTCACAGGTGTATGACCGTTCACAAAAGTTGACGCGACCAAAGCTTATACCACTACTTATGGACTTAACTCAACAAAGACACAGGGAATATTTGGTAAAATACCAAAAGAAATCAAGAGTAGACATTTATAGTTTTTTAAAAAAAGGACAATAATGTAGATTTTGTCAAAAAAAAATTGATTAAGTATTAGATTTATAAATAATAGTAAAAGTTGTCACGTCTATTCAGCTAACTTTAACAATATATAAATATGAAATTAAAAAGTCAGCCTTATTATCCGCTGTATCGATAGCGGCAATTTTGATTTTCAAAATTCGACTTTTACCACAAAAGAAGAGCCAAACTCCGAGATTTATTTAAGGAACTCCCTTATCACTAATTTATGCAGTACAAGCGCAACCTCTAATATTTAGAATTGAACTATTTTGCTTACTGTTTTTGTTTTTATTATTGATATCAATACTAATTAATTTTCACTACTACTATTTATTAAAGTAGTTTTATTTATTATCTATCTTATCTTTTAGTATATATTTATTTGTATGTATCATTACTTAACTATTATTGTTTAGTTTTATTTTCCTATATAATTATATTTTTATGTAAAGTAGTTGTGTACTTTTTAGTGTTGGCCAGCTCTATGGTAATGGAAATTGAAATTATTAGTATGAGCCTCTAAAATAATATGGCAAAATGAAGACAGGTAAATAATTTATAACCCATGCAATTGATATTAATTTGATAAATCTTAATTATTAACTATTTGATCAAATTCTGTGCTTTTTTTGAAAACAACAGAATAACTAATCAATCACTCAATCCCAGAAATATTTATTCATTATTTTATTAAGTTTTGACAATCTTGTTTAAAATAAGTAATTTTAAAATAAATTTTAAGGTTTATACTCTCAACCCTTTCATTCATGAATCTATTTATATATAAAAAAGGTTGTATTTTAAAGCAAGGCCATAGCCAGCCAATAATTTCAGGAGGGGTTTGGTGGGCACATCCCCCAAATTCTGGAAGCTAGAAATAATTCTAAATGATAAACAGTTCTATAATCTCTCTGAAGTGTTTTTTTATGGTGCTACAGCCCCCTAATTTGTACTTGTATCTTAATTTTGATATTGTTTGAACCATAAATAAAGCAATGTATATCCTGTTCATAATTTTTCTTTGGCGGGAGGGGTGGGTCGAACTTCCATAATCCCACCCTGCTACAGCCTTGTTTTAAAGGTCAAGATAAAAAAAAAATTGACAGTTCAGGCATGATAGAATTATATTTTATTTTTAAAATAAGAACACAATCTACTAAGAGAATTTATGAAATATCTTTTCCTTCTGCACTCTAGTAGACATGGGGTGAATTAAGATAAAAAAAAATGAGTACAATTTTTAATGGCCTTTTTTTGTCTACCTTCTCTTTGTAACTTTGTGGGCTAATTTTAATATCAAAGTTTCCTGTCATCTTTAGAATAAGAATTAAAACTTAAGGTCCACCATATGTGGATATGATTCCAGTTTTTCATTAGGTTTGCTTGTTTGAGAAATAACGGAATGGTTACCATTCCCAATGGGTAAAATTCCGATCTTACTGGGTACAATTCCAGTGGGTACAGTTTCGAATTTTCAATAAGGTGTTGTGTTTGATAATAATGGAATGGTAACCATTCCAAAAGAGTAAAATTCCAATTTAAGTGGGTATATATAATTCCCGTGGGCAGAAGTCAATAAGGTCGCTTGTTCGAGAAATACTGGAATGGCTACCACTATGATTTTAGTGGGTATGATTCAAGTGGGTACAATTCCAATTTTTCAATAAGGTTTCTTTTTTGAGAAATACTGGAATTTAAACCATTACAAATGGGTACAATTTTGATTTTTCAATATTTAAGGTCGTTTGAGAAATACTGGAATGATAACCATTCTAAATGGGTACAATTCAGTCATCTCAGTTGTAAAGGGTTGAAGGTTGGAAATTTTTTTATAGTTCAAAGAACTGTGTAACGTCTTTACCTGCATTGTCATAAATTCCACATTCCTGGTGAGTCACTCAATAGACCTAGAATATAAAGGGCTTCGAGGGGAGAGCTATTGCTTTTAAAGCAGGTATTCTTATTCTAATGTTAAGTAGAACATAAGATTTTAGCTGTAAAAAGTTTTGCAATGCATGGTTTTCATTTATGAAGTGTGCGTTTTATTTATCCGTGTGCATATTTATAATGGCTAAAACCAAACCATCTATAAAACGAGGTATTTGAGGCAAATTGTTACTGAACTCAGAGAGGATATTTTTTCTAAATAGAGTGAAAAACTTTTCTGTAAAATATGTTAAGTGAAAGTGGCATCAGTTAAAATACTTACCATTCAACTCAATAAAAAGAACTTGACTATTACTTGTACAAGATGCATCCATGAAACCAGAAAAAGCCTCAAAATTTATTAGATTTGTGTGCTGTTCTGGTTTATGCAAATATCCCCCTGTGGAAACTGAGAAATGTGATACTAAAGGGTTTCCTGGGATATTATACAAGTCGTTCTATTTCAGAAAAACCACACTGAGGAAAAACTATACACCACAGTGATCCAAAGAAAAAATGAGAAAAATAAGGAAAAGAAGATGTTTGTCTCCATTGATGAAACTTGTGTTATAAAGGTATGTAATATTGCCAATGTAGTTGTGGGAACTCTAGAAATTGACAAACCAGAAGGGATATTTTTACCAACTACCTAAGTTTTGGAGTCTGTAAGCCTTTCAACAATATGTTAACGCTTTGGCAGATCTATGATTTTGTTATGGCCGGAGGGTGTGCAACATGTTATGCTCTTCATGACCGACGCAGCACCATTCATTGTTAAGGCAGCCAAAGCAATTAAATCATTCGATTACTTGCCTCGCTTACACTTTGCATAAAGTAGTGGAGGAAGTAAGGGGTAACTTTCCCCAAATTGACACCCTAGTGTTACACAAAAAGAAGGTGTGTCAGAGCTCCAGCCTGTAGGCAACTCCTTAAATCACTAGCCCCCAATGTTTCCTTGCCACCACAGCCTATTATCACGAGGTGAGGCACTTGGATTGATGTCTCTGTATACTAATGTGAAAATTTTCAAACTAGATCTGTAGTAGATTCTCTTGAAACTCAAGATAATAGCTAGGGCCTTTGACCTCTCAAGAAAGGTTTTCATACAGTGAAATGAAAGGAAAACTGGCATACATCAAGGCAAATTTCAGCTGCTTGTCATCAACTATTCGAAGTCTTCTGGAGAAAGGTGTGAGCCTCAAAAACACGATAACTTTGGTGTGTGTGTGTGTGTGTGTGTGTGTGTGTGTGTGTGTGTTATAATATATATATATATATATATATATTTTCCATCTCTCGGGTGTTGACAGGAAAAGGTTATAGCACTGCTGACATTGAAGAAGAACTAACATCTAGTGATTCAGTGTCTTTAAGTATGCTCCCATCACTTCTGTAGAAGCAGAAAGTAACTTTTAAAAATACAAGAATGTGCTGGCTGACCAAAGGCGTTCATTGTTCTTGGAGAATTTGTGCATGTTCACAGCCATTTACTGCAGTTCAGAATGAAGTGAGAATTTAAAGATCTTATTCTTATAGAAATATATTTTCTCTAAAAATTTCAAATTTGATAAAGTGCATGGCTAACTTATAATACTTTATTTCAAAATTGTTGCTCCTTGAATTAAAAAACATGCTAGTAATCCAGCGGACATTGCTTTAGTTTGTGAAGAGGATTACATGTAGAGAAGGAAAAAGACAGAGTTAAAAAGTCTGTGTTAAATATATTATTGTTTGGATATAAATAATTTTAAAATGTTATTTTTAAATGATTAATTAAATTTTAATTATAAAATATTTTCAGTTTATTTCATGTTATATTTAATGTGTATAATGTAAATCCTAACTCTTGTAAAAATATGTATGGAATTTCACCAGCATTTTTTGGGTCTATTTACCAATTTAAAGTCATTATTTAGAAATTTTATCATCATTTTATAGTTTTTGTTGTTTTTTTTTGCAATTTTTAGGTCATAAAAATCCAGTCCCTGATGATAACCAAACTATGCTTACTTGAATGATGATTGAATAGTGTACCACACTGAAAAATATTTTGGGGTATGGTTTAAAACAATCAGCAAATAAACCTTTTAAGTCTACAGTTCAGTTCATTTGTTAATATTAAAAGGGGAGTTTTATTTTATAAATACTATTTTTATATATGAATATAAAATAAGAAAATTGGTCACACCATTTATGAATTTATTTGAGCAATGAAGGTTTCCGTAAATTAAAAAATGAACACCAACGTGTTAGTTGTAATTATGTATGATCTATGCATTAGTACCATGTGACATGCTTCGGCGGTCACATGGTCCAAAGCTCTACTCTTGCAATAGAATAGACTGCTGATGACAGGGAGATCATGGTTCAATCCTAGTTGGGTGTGCTGAGTGTGGTTTTACCTAAATTGTTTCCCACGCTATCTTCACACAGATGCAGGTACACTTCCTCTAAATTCAACCTTCCTCATCCCTAAACCATTAGCATAATTAGTACATAAGCGTATAGCCCAAATGGGCCATAAGACAAGCTGCTAAAAAAATTAGCATGTGTAATCCAATCTATTCATTATCATCAATTGTTCCCAGCCTGTGGCTGGATCAGTCTAGTAAAATGCCTCCATCTTCCTCTATCTTTCCACCATTCTTCTCCTTTTGATTAAACACTTTCTGTTATCTGCTCCTCCCATCTCTTTCTTGGCCTCCCTTATGGTCTTTTAATACATACTTCATTTCCAACATTCCCCCCCCCCCCTCTTTGTTCATCCTCATTAAATGCCCATACAATCTCAGTCTTGCTTCCTCTACTATTTTATGTACTCCATGTAACCCCACTCTTTCCAGGATAACTTCATTCCTAATCTTGTTTCTCGTGACCGCTAATATGCTCCTCACAAACTTAACTCCCATGGCCTCTGTTTTTCTAGTCTCTCTTACAAGTAATGCCCATGTTTCTGCTGCATGTGTGATAAGAGGTACAGCACTACTTTACACTTCAAGGATACGTCCCTCCTTCATAGCGGGTTTATTAGACACCTATAAAACAACTCTTCCTGCTATGCTCTTTTCATTAAACCTTCTCTACGACCATCTTTCACCTCAAATACGCTTCCAAGATATTTTACATTCTGTAGTTTTCTCAGCTCTACTCCATTAAACTTTATTGCTTTACTAGGCCTTATTCTCTTGTCATTATCATCACTTCACACTTTAATATGCTAAATTTCATTTCACATTCTTTCACTTCCTCATTCCATTCCCCTAACTGTTCCTATACTACCGCTTCCTTCTCCCCCTATACCATCAAGTCATCAACAAATATGACTTTCATTCTTTCCTCCCTCAGTTTTCCTGCCACTTTTTTATTACCATTTCCATTGCCATTACCATTACCATTAAAAATAGAAATGGTGAAAGGGCACTTCCCTGCTTCACTCCCATTTTTTATTTGGAAGCACTACGTCCTCCCACTCTTCTTCTTAACACAACTCTTGTTTTACTCAAATGCTTTTCACTCTCATTACAACTACTCTTTCCACTTCTGCTGCCTCCATCGTTTTCCAAACTTTATCTCTATCCACGCTATCACATTCCTTCTCCACATCCATAAATACCATTACCAAGTGTTTCCCATAGTCATACCTTCTTTCCATCAGCTGTTGTATAACAAAGATTAAGTCTATTGTAGACCTCTGTTCCTTAAATCCATATTGTCACTCTCTCCAATTTCCTTTCATTTTATTTCTTTTTCTCTTTTCCAGTATAATCTTATATAGCCCATTTTTGTACAGTGGCGCATCAGCGTTATCCCCCTATAGTTTGTACACCTCTTCCTGCCTTCTTTCTTGAAAAGTGGCATTATAATTCCCCTTTTCTAATCTGGTGGTACCTCATGCTTCTTCAAAATCACTCTCAACATCCTGTATAACCCTTTTATACATATCCGATCTAATAATAGGTGAAATTTAATTGGAATTATTTAAACCTTTTTCAAACAAATCTGTATTTGGTGTTTGTTGCTTCAAATATGTCCCATTTTTTCTGATTTCATATGCTTCATGCACCAAGATGAACAATAAATATTATTGGAATATGGAAAATGGTGTTCGTGCACATGCAATAAACCACCCATATAGCATGCCGAAAAACTATTATTCCAAATCAAGGGCACATAAAAAATATCGCTCAATGTAACTCAATCAAAATATTAAGTTTCAAGTAGAACAACAAAAGGTATTTTTAGAATATTAAAATTTTTTAAAATAGGTATTTAAAAAATGTGGTGTGTCTAAACAAGACATGAAAGCATTATTAGAAGTAGATTATCAAAATGCTGATGATTACTTTAAATAAAAGGGGGGTGGGGTGGCAAAAGACAAAATAAACTAATGCTGTGTTATGCCACATAGGACAATAGACAAAGATAATGAAAATGAGCCTTTTTAACAAGGAAACTTATAGAAGTCTCCCCATATTGGTTAAAGCAAATCAATTTTTTAATTTCTTAATGTCCCTAAGCATTAGTTACTTTTTTAAATAAAATATTAGATATAAGTTTGTTATCACCACATCCTACTATCTGTTGGGGTTACACACACATATGTCTTTATTGTGTTTATGTGTTAAGGAGTGGAAAAACCATTTAGGGAAAACCACCCCTGGTACATTTGACTGAGATTCAAACCCCGATCTCATCATAGTCTATTGTAAGAGTGACGCCTTAGAACATTCCACCACTGAATCAGGTGACATAAGCGTTATCATTGACTTAAAATAAGGTTAAAAAAGGAGAAGACTAGTATTGAAGTCACATTAGGATTAAGAGAAAATGGGGAAAGCTAAGTACAATTCAGATGTTGAAAACTACCTCCAGTGCACCTGACTTTGATTCAAATCCTGATCTTCCATCAATGACGACTGACTGCAATCCCTTTCTTCGTGAGGGTGTATGAAACTCAAAAAATTAGATTTTTCTACTCAGTTTGGATTTTTTTGAATGCATGGATTATGGAATCAAGTGTGGAAAAAGTAAAAACTCTAGAGAAGGATATGGAAAAAAAAATGAATTAAAACAGTATACAGTAAACAGCAGCATTTAACTGTTTTTTTTTAAAGATTAATTAATAGATTTCAATAAAGAGCAATTGTATTTGAACTCTTATTTAGTTTTTCACTAACCCACTATTTTCAAGGTTAAAAAAAGTCTGTTTTAGTGAACAAAATATCAGAGTCTGAATAGGTTCAGTATAACCAGAGTTGACTGTACTAACAAGCCAACGGTCTCATACATCTATCACATACTGTCTTAAATTATGAGTGATGAATGGCACTAGACACAGAAAGAACTTGGATATCTCAGTAGTAGAGCATTGTCGCGCTTAAACCAAAGGACCTGGTTTTAATGCCCCCTTTCAGGTGATCTTTTACAGCAGATGAATGAACAAAAATATTATGTGTGAGAGCATCTGCATCATTAAATGTTAACTTTAATGTATTGTGCACTAGATCTTTAAATTAAAAATTATAGATTGTATTTTAAATTTAGTGTTTAGTTTCATTATATTTATTTTAAAAACCATATCCTTATTTGGTGTATGTAATGTTTAATTGTAGCATTTCAATGCATCTAGTTCAATGTTAACTGTTATTAGCTAGGCTTCTATGTTCTATATTACTCAATCAAGTATAAATTTAAAAGGACTCTAATAAAATACGTTTTCGTGTGAACAGAACTATAGTATTAAACTAGTATTATTATTAGTGACAGTAGCACTCATCAACAGCTTAAAATAGTTTACCTAGAGGAATGTAAGAGAGACTAGGAAAGTGGAGGCCATTAGAATGAAGTTTGTGAGGTGCATGCTAGAAGTACATGAGATAGAAGAGGAAGCAAGAGTGAGAGGATATGGGCAAATAATGAGGATGGAAAAGGAGAGAATTCTAAAGAAAATTATGTAATGAAGTTTGTAGGGAAAAGACTGCAAGGGTGGTGAGGAAATGAATCGGTAGGCATTTTACTAAACTGACCAAGCTACAAACTGGAAACAGTTGATGATGATGATGATGATGATGATGATGATAACCTAGAGTAATAGGATGAAAATAATGTATCTTTGAAGAACTGCACATACATTCAACAAGCATAGTGGGAAACCACATTTGTAACAAACCATTCCCAACACAAATAATAAGAATACAAACAGTTTCCTAGATCAGAGTACAAGCATTCTAAATGAGAGAGAAAGCTATAGTAAAAATCTTACCCGAGTGAACTATTTCTTCGCTTAAACCAGGTTTGGGGGCAACCATTTCATGCAAGACCGGTAGAACTGGATTATTCATTTGTTGCAAAAAATAAATTAGCAACAAAGCAAATGCATATGGTGGCCAAGTGCCCAGCTCCGGTTTGTCTAGCTCGCAGTCCTTAAACAAATTTAAAAGAAAATATTTACAAAAAGTGCTTTAAGTGACCAATTACAAACATAGCTTAAACATTTTATGCAACTTATCATATATGTTTAATAACAAAAAAAAGGCAGGTAGTAAAACAGGACTGTAACAAAATAAGCAAGACCTCGGAGATAAGACTTTAGGTTTACGTTCCGTGTAGAAACAAAATACATTTTAGAAAAATACAGCAATATTAATAAGTCTTTTGTAACATTAAACATTTGACTTATTTATGTATCACACCTGAACTGGAAAAACTTTGTTGTGTGTATGCCCGTGCTATGGTTGTTCCTGTAGCAGAATCTAGAGAATGACATGCTCAAATGGTTCACAATACTATACAATATGTAAACTATTTTCCTTACAGCTCTATATTTTAACATAAAATAGCAGAGCCTTAAAGGGAAATTGAGTACTCTGATTTCTTCACAAATGTTAACATATATAGACAAGTTATGTAAATACCTGAGGAGATGGTTTCGTTGTATGATTCGGTTGGAGCAGAATATAATAGTACCATAAACATTTTTTTCAACTAGCCATTTAGGGGGTGTGGAGTGCCATTTTGAATGGAATATAAATATATATATATATATGGCATTAGTACCCGTTCAGGTTATATGCTTATGTACTAATTAAGCTAAAAGGTAATTTTAGGAACGAGGAAGGTTATATTCAGAGGAAGTGTACCCATATATGCATGGAAGGAGAGTGCAAAAACATTCTGGAAAAACCACCTTCAGTATACTTGACCAATATTTGATCCTCAATCTCCCTGCCATCGGCAGTATAGTCTACTAGGAAAGTGACGCCATAAGAATTTTCTATGAAACTCAAATATCATGTATTCATTTTTTAAATCTCTCTATATGTAAATATGTTGGTTAATAAAATTGATGCAAATGACAGGTATTTAAACGTTAAGACAAATCGTGTACATGTTATCTTGTAAAAGCTTATAAAATTATTGGATAGCCCTTTTAATATAGTGAGATAAAAATTAATTTAAAAAAAAACTATTCTCTCACTATTTTTCATCACTAGTCACAAGCACAGTGGGATCGAGATCTAGGTCTTCTTATCTTAACATTTATCTCTGCTTTTCACAAATCTACCAAAGTCACCAAAGCTTCCATTCTTTTAGTCTTTTAGGGCACGACATCAGTCATCCTTTACTGACCTCATCGGACAGTGATTCCCTGTCAGATTGCTGCAATGTTCCATTTAAGGGAAGATGTGAACAAGCCTTCCTTAATCTTAAAAGGTCTCAACAAAAGATGGTGGTTTCTTATAACAAAGCTTGTATTCCTGTCAGCCTGAGCACAGGCGATGTGGTAGTCTATAAATGTTTTCCTCAGAGATTAACGATTGATAGATTCTCACCTAAATAGCTCAAAAATCCGATGATGGGTTGTAGTGACAAGATTTGTGTGTGTATATGTGTGTGTGTGTGTGTGCACTGATGTAGGCGTTACAGGAAATTTAAAACAGTGTACGCTAGCTAGTGTAGTGTGGACTGTTGGAATGTCTGTTAGTGATTACTAACCTGACATTTTGTTTCCCTAGCAGCTCCTCTCATTCCAACGTTGACTCATGCTTCCCCATTTCCTACCATCCTTGTAAACTCTGGAAGCGTGCTGGGCACACCACCTTTGCACCTGGATGGAGGTATTGCCGCCAAGGAGGTCACGGCTTCCAATGCTCATCAATCACCTGCTGCACCTGGTCGTGGGACTTCACTGTCCACTCCCTGAGAGTCACCATACGAACCGACTGGGTCAAGGATAATGTAATACTCCAAGAACATCTCGTCATCAGCTTACGATCACATAACGCGGAGGAAGGGGCCTCCTCATTTCAACACCTAGCTGATGACATCCTTGTTCACTCCTGGGAAGGAGTTAGTAGCATAGTTAACTATGCTACATAAATAATGGTATATTTGTACTTACCCAAAGCGTCAACCGCACAAACCATCATGCTCGATTCTCCAAGACCAACTGACTCAAAGATAATATTCAGCATGGTGTGGTTAGAAGAAATTCTTCAGTTCTACACCCTTCCAGAACAGGCCAGAAATGTATAGAATCATTGAAACTCAGAGTGCACCAGTAATTTGCCAAAACGTCCCCACCTTGTTTTTCCTCTCTCGACCCTGTCATTAGTTCAATTTCTCCACAATTTGCCAGTGTGACGTACCACCAGTGATGACGATATAGGCACCAGTTGTGTTCTGATGGACACACACTTGATACCACAGACAAGTGAACTTGGATAAGTGCTGCCTTGTCATGGGAGGTGTGCTTTGTTGAGTTATTATAAATTATCTTTCAGTCATAATTAAAATTGTTGAGCTTTCCAAGTTCACTTTCGAGATAAATCTTATAGTAATGATTTCTTTTGGTTGAGATAATGTATTATAGCGTCGAGGTTCACCTAAATATATTTATTTTAAAATAATGTTATGTTTGAGAAACGTCAAATTTGGGAGAATGTAAATATTATTTAAATATGATGTATGGGAAACCTCCATTTCAGGAGTTAGCAATTTACTTTAAATGCGATGTATGGGAAACCTTCATTTTGGGAGTATGTAAATATTATTTAAATGTAAAATACAGCTAACCTCCATTATGGGAACAAGCAAGTTTGTTGAACCTTTTTAAAGTCTGATGACGGCGACAGGCATTAAATAAGGGGAAACCTCCTCTTTGCAAACAACCAAGTCATGGGTTACTATAATTTAATTAGACATTGGTTAAAGTTAGTTGTGATATACTTCCACTGTAGGGTGGTACCTAGTTATCTTTGTGCCTGTTTATATTGCTGGAAGTAAATGTTAATATGGGTGATACCAGCAGGTGTTGTGATTACCAAGCTCTTGCTTTGGCTTAATTAATTAACTTAGACCTTTTTAATAGTTACAAGTGAAATTTGTAGGATGATTCGTTCATATTGTATATAATTTTATTGTATCTTTTTAGTATATTTATCTGCATCCTTTTCACAGGTTGTTGCAATAATTGTTGTTAGTTGAGGAAATAAGTATTGCCTCGTATACTGCCGGCAGGCTATTACTCTGTATAAATGATCTACATTCTCTTAGTTCCATATGCTTGGAATTTCCTCGTTACTGAATAAAACTAAAGTTGTCAATGTATCTCCTCCTTTCTTCAAATTTGTTTTTAACAGTTTCATTCAAAATTCAAAATGTAGTAATCCATTGTTTGTGTTAATTGTACTCCCTTCTTCTTTGTGTTTGATAAAGGCAACAATGCCGAAATATAATTATATTTGTGTTAAAATGTGTGTGTGACTACTTCTACTATAGAAGACAGAAGAAAGGAAGATGATGTCACCTTTGTGCATTGGATTCTTCCCACATTTTTTCCTCTTTCCCTAGGTGGGCTTTCTTCATCAAATTTACTCTTAGTAGTTTATTTTCCCTTTTTCTTTAGTTTTATCTATTTCCTTTATTATAAAATTATCTAGCCATTGGGCCACCTCATTTTTGAAAACTTTCTTCTCTATTGGTGGACTTGGATATAAGTCCTAGAAATGGGGGGTTACACAAACATGTGGCCACCGAAGCAGGTATTAAAAAGTTATGGCTGCAAAGTGAGGTGTTTCAAACCAATCTGTCAGGTGGTCTCTGTTTGGAATACTAACAAATGTATTATCTTAATACGCAAATAGTTTCTAAAATAAGAGCGGTATCTACATCAAACGCAAAATGAAATATTTCACATTAGATAGTTTTGTAATTTTTATTTATTAATTTATTGTGATCAAAACTCTTCTTGGTACCTAGTATTATATATTAATATTAGCCTAAAAGATGGGTTACACAGTAAGCATTAAAGAACATCTAGACATGATGATAAACTATATAATATGAAATACCAAATTTTGAACACAAAGGAAAATTTGAAAAAAAAAAAAAAAAAAAAAAAAGTTTAAAAGCATATTCTACTCCAAATGGTCGATTCCAGTCATTCTCAAATTGTGGTATGTGTACCCCTAATGGTATGCATATGATTTTCATGGGGTATGAAAGCAGCTCTCAAAGGAAAATTGACAAAATGACAAAAGAAAATGTGATGGAGAATCAAACATGGCTGGGAATTTTCAAGGTGACTGAGGGATATTTTATCCTTTGATTACCTGACGTTTGACCTGTCATTTGGGAATTTTTTTTCGTCGGAGTACAAGAGACTTTTAGTCATAGCCAAGGGATACAATACAAAAAAGTTTGGGAACCACTGGTCTTTCTATGTAACCAACTCCTCAGATATTGACAACACCTTTTGAATCCTCCTGTAAATGTTCAGTTATCAATAATGTCAAACTAAATGAAAAGAGAAAACTTAACTGCAAAAATATTATCATGTTACATTTAAATTTAAAATTCATTTTCATTTGTAGTCAAAATGCACCAACTGAAATTATGGCATGAGAGCACTCAAAATATGGTAGAAGTAAGGAAGTCAAGTATATTTGAGTCTTAAATTCCTGGGCTGTTCAATTCGTTAATTTATAGTTTAGAAGTCATAATATGGGTTAGAGAATAGTTTATGAGCTAATAAAGTTGGGAGGGGAGGGGGCTAAATGAGCAATTTAAATAGCTAGTTATATTAAAATTTACTACCACATTGTTATGCCAAATGTGTGATATTTTATAATGACAGATGTACTGGGCAAATTAAGAACTAAGATAGCTTGAATGCATTTGTTTACTATGCAAAAAGTTTTTAGATTAAATTCAATCACACCCCAATTGTAATTATCTGACATTTCAAAGTGTGTAATAGGTGGGTTTTGCCCTGTATGGCCATAAAAATGAATTGTACAAACCTCCTATAATTTAAAAGACAAAAAGTGAAGATATTGGGAGTAGTTTCAATATAAATTAAGATTGAAATAGCATGAAATGGAGGCATGTTAAAGTTTAGAAAATAGAAAAGCAAGAAGGATAGATCTTTCGGCATGAAACTGGTTATAAAGAAGAATTTAAAAAGATATACATCAGATTTATACCAAAATGGGCATCCTTATATAGTACTATCTAATGAACTACAGTAGCCCCATGTCTTCTTTGGTGCTGATTGACAACTTACAGCTGACTTCTGACAGTCAACATTTAGGTATATACCTACATTTTGACTGTAAGAAGTAATAGCTGCTAAATAAATATTTTTTAAGATAATATGGTTCGGCGTAGGGATACATAATTTGATCTGGTAACTTTTCAAAGCCATCAGTCAGCACCAAAGAAGCCATGGGGCTACTGTAGCTTATCAGGAAAGAGATGTGTATTAAACAAAGAAAACTTGTTTTCCTTGTGTGAATAAAATGTGATTCCTAAAATTAATCACAAATTATAACATTCAATGCGATCCATCAACATTGTTAAAGCAAAAACAGTAAAAACAGACAAATATGATCGTGAATGATTTTTCTTCTTTTAGCCACAATCGCTGCAAAATAATTAAATACATGTTGAGCTAATACCAATGTTAAACAATAAGCTATTTAAATTAATACTGAGAAAACATTGTTTTACTCTTAAACAATTTTAGTAAAGGCTTTAATGTATGTCAAAGTTCATTTACTAGTGTTCAATGTCAAAGGCTATAGCCAGGGGGAGGGGCTGTTTGGGGGGGTTTAACCTCACCCCAAAAAATTTTACTAAAAAATCAATATTGTATTACTATGATTTAAACAAGTCAAGAGAACACACGTTTTTTGCCACCATTTTGTCAGGCAACAAAGCTGTATAGAATATAACAAAATCTTGACAAAATAAAATTAAGTTTTAGTGAATGTATAAGATAATTTGTTGAGATTATGGAATAACCTTTCAACCAAAAACTAATTGAATGGTAGTTCCGAGAACACTTCGCAAATGAGTCTGCAAATAAATAAGAATGAAAGGTTGAAGATAAATTGAGGGGAAAGGGGTGCAGTTCAGCTACCAGCCCACAGTGGGGAGTTTTCCAAAAATGTGACCAAAACAAAAAAATGTAATTCAAAATATCGGATTTATATTTGGTATGGTTTCAATTAGATAATCCCTGCATAAATTCCCATCTGCCCCGTTGGGATATTCCAACTACCTGAACCTCTAATTCAATCCAAAATGGACCAATGTTTACATTAGAACAGCCGCCCTACGGTATTGCCCAATACTGTGCTACATTAAAGTAAATATAACTTGTGTAATACTTGTGAAAATCTAATTGTAAAAAATGCATTCTATTCCTGGAGTTATGTTTCTAATTCTGTGTTTTACTATTTTTGTATTGATATTTAATACATTCAAATTATATATAAAATATGAGTTTGTAAAGATAATTAAATACAGGCTTTATCACATTTCAATGTGTGTTTTAGTTAGGCATTCCACGCCATTCACCTGAATTTCAATAATGTACTTTTGGTTTGTTGTTTTGGTAAATAGAATTTACAAAAAGTAGCTGTTAATATCTGCTACCCTTTAGTATGATCATTTTGCTTGAAACTTTTTTTTTAGTTGGAAAAAAAATCAAGTTTTTAATTTTCATGGGAAATGGTAATTTCTCTCTAAATTTTGTAAATTTGCAACTATCAAGAAGGCACTTTCCACACAATGAGGCTAGGGTACAGGGTACAACCATGCTCGATATTGAGTTTGGAAAGAATTGGTAGAAGGGTTAGGGTTTTATGAAATTTTTTAAAAACAAATAAGACATTAGAAGATGTTTTCAGTTGTTTGATGATCTATTCAGATCCGCGAATGAGTATTATCAGAAGTTTGAGTTTAAAAATGACACCTTGACATGAGAAAAAAACTCGGGACCTTTAGCTTATTACACCCATGCTCTAAACACTGAGCTATCCAGGAATCGTCCCATGCCCAAGGTTATTCTCCCCTCATATTTTAAGGCTGAGTCTGTGATGGACATGAGAAAATCGTCAGCTACATATATGTGATCAATTAATATCATGAGCTATCAGATAACGCAACCATTTTGGCTCAGGAAGGCTTTATTCTGCAATTAGTACAATGAAAACTGTACAAATATGCATATCAAAATGGATAGCCAAGCTATTATATTTTACTTTAAAAAGTATAATATTTAAATGTAGCTCTAACCTTGAATAACCAATATAATAGTTTGGTTATATGATCCAGTATTAGAAAGCAACCACAAATAAAATTAAAACAGCTCTCGGCAACTGTGTAACAATCAGAAGAAACGTCACAGAATTCTTCTAAAAGCGATTCTGACTCAAATTCTGAGTAATTTATATACTGTGTAGTTTGTTTTCTGTAAACAAATTTGAATTTTATATTTTACATTTTGTGTTTTTGTTTACTTTTTGTATACTAATCTATCATATATATTTCTATTAAATTATATGAACTGATTGATTTCTGTATACCCTGGTATGAGTTTTACTGCTAGACACAAGCAAATAAATGAATGAATAAATAAATAATGTAGGATCTGAAATATGGTTTTAGAGGTTTTGGCCATGTTTTTAGGAAAATTCCCCAATAAATTAAACCCCCCCCCACACACACACATACACACTTGTAGTTTGCTAAAATAGAAACAGCAGCAGTTTGAGAACAGCCTACCTGAAGATAAGTGTGTGTTATTAATATTTTTTTGTGTAAATGCTTTTAGTTTTTCTGATTTAGTGTTTATTTGTTAAATATTGTCATCACCATCATCAACTTTTTCCAGCCTGTGGCCAGAACAGTTTATTAAAATGCTTCCATCCTTCTAATCTTTACGCCATTCTTCTCCTCTCACTTGAACACTTTCTGTTATCTGCTCAACCCAGCTCTTTCTTGGCCTCCCTTGCAGTATTTTTCCTACATACTTCATTTCCATCATTTTTCTTGGCATTATCCATTTTCCCATCCTCATTACATGCCCATGCCATCTCAGTCTTGCTTCCTCTACTATCTCATGTACTCCTTGTGCCCCTCTTCCTTCACTTCCTTTAACTTCAAGGGCTCATTACATCCTCTCTACTTCCACCTTAATCCCACTTCCAAGGTATTTTACTTTCTGCACTTATCTCCGCTCTACTCCATCCAACTGTATAGCTTTACTAGGCCTTATTCTCTTCTTTGTCATTACCATAAAGTCACACTTTGCCATGCTAGATTTCATTCCACTCTCTTTCACTGCTTCATTCCATTATTGTTGTTGACCCTGTACTTCCTTTTCCTTCTCCCCCCCATACCACCAAGTTATCAGCAAATGTCATGCCATTCATTCTTTTCTCCCTGAGTTTTCCTGCCACTTTGTTATGACCATTTCCATTACCCTTACAAATAGTAATGATGAAATGGCACTCCCCTGCTTCACTATTTTTATTTAGAACCACTCCATCCTCCCACTCTCAGTCTTAACACAAATACTATTATCCTCATACATGATTTTCAGTCTCATTACAACTTCTCTTTCATTTTGGCCTCCCCCATCCCCTTCCAAACTTTATTTCTATCCACCCTATAATATGCCCTCTCCACATCCATAAATACCATTAACAAGTTTTTCCCATATTCATACCTTCTTTTCATCAACTGTCGTATGGCAAAGATTAGGTCTATTATAGACCTTTGTTCCCTAAATCCGTGTGATCATTATCTATGAACACACTTGGTGTTAAATTGATGTTTATGGCCATCCTTTTCATTTCTACATCCATGAAGTAGTCTATCAACAACTTTTGCTCCCCATCCCAATTATCTAGTGATCTTATGACTTTCTCTTTCCTTCTTATACCAGCTGTTTGCCACTATCATTTTTTTTCCTGAACATAAGAGTTAGTGTGTTGATTAAAATTGTATAGTTATTCCAAATGTTAAATTTTTCTTTCCAAGTCAATAATAAGAAATCCAGGAAATGAACAAACAATTTAGTTTACTTTTGTTTTTAGTAGAAAGAGCCTTTTGGAAAATACAAACATATGTTTTGTGGTCAAAATTTATAACATTTCAAAGGTGACCTGGTGGTCTAGGGGTAAGGTGTCAGACTTCTGTGCTGGCGGCCGGGGTTCAATCCTCGGTCCCGGCACAGATTTATCTGATTACCAAACCCTTCCTTCACCTCTGACAAGACATCTTGTGAATGTGGGGAATGCCAGGCCTCCACCGTGGTTCGGATTCCACGTTAAACTGTAGGTCCTTCATTTCATCTCACAATCACCCTACCATTACACATTAGCGTAAGTGCGTATAACCCGAACGGGTAGTAAGACGCGGTGCTAATAATAATAATAATAATAATATAACATTTCACCGTATTATTAGTGTTATTTTATAGGTATTGATTATCTATCAAATGAAACTGATGCAGGTAACATAACTTAATGTATGAATACATTAACATTGTTTTAAGTAACTTTTGTAAATGTAAAAAAAAAAAAAATCCTATCTGAGTGAATGTAGACAGGGTTGTTGGAAGATCGGAATGACTATCTATAGATCACCCTTTTTAATATCCCTGTATCTCATGAGTTTAAGAGTCATGTGGGACAGTGGTGGCAGGATCCTATAATTTTTATCATCGTGTATTACTACCCATTTGGGTTATACACTTATGTATTGATTAAACTTTTAGTTAGGGATGAGGATAGATGAATTTAGAAGAATAATACCCACATCTGCGTGGAGTGGGAAATCATTTAGGATAAGCCACCCTAAGTAGACTCGACTGGGATCAAACCACAATCTCCCTGTCAACGGCAGTCTAATATATTGCAAGAGTATAATATATCGCAAGAGTAGTGCCTTATTCCTATGCAGCCAGAGAAGTGGGTCAAAATCTTATTAATTTGCTTAGGGTGGAGAGGGAAATAGACTAAAGAGGGTTGTGGAGGACTTTACCCTTCTTCCTAAGCCTGAAGACCTCTCCTAGTATTGTACAGTATACAGTATAATTGTAGTAGTCATTACAAGATAGAAGACCAGCAACTAAGTATTTCTGTCCTGGGTCTTGGCAAGCCCTTAATATATAAATATTGAAACAATGGGAATATTTGGTTTTAGTGTGTCAGCCTGTGTGTCCCAATTTTAGGATAGAAATTTTTTAATGAGCTTTGATCATAGTAGTATTAAAATTGACTTAAAATAACGTTTGTTTTTTGAGGGAAAAAAATATTAGTATTGTACTTACTGCTGCAAAGATTCTTATCATCAGTCCCAATATTCTAACACGCTCATCAAAGCTCACATAATCATGGAGAAGTACTGCTAATTGGTATGCATTTTGATTGGTAATAACTATTGCACATGTAATATTCAAAGGCAATGATATGAATTCAATCGATGGATGGTCAGCAGAAAACAATTTTCTCACATACCTGAAATACACACATATATATACTTTATCTATATACACGCAATACATATTTAAATTAAGATAGGAGATTATGTTTGAATAACAAATTAAAAATATTAAATGACATTGATATAGGGAGAACTTGAAACTCAGTTTAAATAAGATTACAACCAATTTATATTCCAGTAGGGGTTAAATTCATTTAAGCCAGTTAGTAATCAGTATGCGCAAATGTGCCCTTTAGCCAAATAATAAGCATTATGATGACAAAAAGAAAAAAAAATCAGAATATTATTATAAGATAAATACATAAATATTATTCATATTCAATGAGATATAGTCCAATTAAAACTATATTTTGTACTTTGCTATGAAAAGTTTGAATTGGTGTGGTTGCATAGGTTTGAATAGGGAATGATGGTGGTGTTTGGTTGTGTATTAAATGAACGACCACTACCCAAAATCCTTTCAGTATGCAAGCATTCAAGCTGCCATCAAATTACTGTACCAGATGAATTATGTTGTCTCCTTTGGCAGTAGGCATAGACAATTAATCTTCAAGTCCACTTAAAGAATGGGTTTGCTTGCGGGATGGAAGCAGGTTAGTTGCAGTGTTAGATAGGAGCTAGTTTACACCATTCCCAGAATAAAAGAGTACAGTTTTTTATGGCAAGGGCACAGAAACCTCGTTTTTCGAGGGAATCGGGAGGTGGGGTAGTAAAAATGTACCATATCTTTAGACAAAAGAGATTCTTATAGGCATGTATGGACCCACCCACCCCCAACTCCTCTAGGACAGGTCCATAGAATTTCAGAAGAGGGAGGGGATCTGGACCCCCCTGAGCTCCTATTTCTATGCGCTTATTCTAATGCTCTCTCACAAACAAACTCTTGTATTAAGGTCTAGTCTTGGTTACAGTTCATGTGTTACGATCACATTAAATAGTTGTGTTGGGGCTAGTTCGATTCTTCAAAGGGCCTAATCTTAACTAGAATCTTAACATTTTCAGCATATTAAAATATAGCTTGATCTATCATTATACAACTTCAGCAGCTGGCACATTTAATCATTATTCTGAACATATGGTTTCATCAGGTATTTTTATCCAAGTGTGAGGTGGTGACCCAATTTTACCTCCTCACCATGATTCAGCACATTTTCACTCAACACATATGTCCTCTTTAGTGATTTGGTTGCTGCATAATGCAGTGAAATAGTGTGTGTCAACCTTTTTTTATTAACTTTTAGACATGTGTGTCTATAAGTTGTACATTTTATCCCCATCTATGCCATTTAATTTTTCATATTCATTTTGTATTTTATAATCTAATTCATACCAATTATCTATGTTATAAGCTAAGCTACTTTTATTAAAATGTATATTTACTGCTGAACCACTATTCCCAGATCCAAGTATTAGTGAAGTCAAAGAAACTATTAGGAAGTTAAAGAACCCTAATCTTCAGGTATAGATTCAATTCCAGCAAGCAAAGTTAATAAAGGAAGGTGGTGAAAACGTCGTAATAAAAATTCATAAATTATAACACGTTGTATATGAAACCATGAGGTATTCTATAAGAATGGAAAGAAGGTGTTATAATATATCCATTTTCAAAAAAGGAAATAAGACAGTAATTACTATAGAGGTATCTCACTACCTACCATTTTAACCAACAAAATTTTAATGAGAGTGACACCATAAGAAATTAATCATATGAAATTTTGGTTAAATTTTGGTACCCAAAGATCTTCTAAAGCTAATAGGTGTGTGTTTGAAACGAGTGGCAGGGTACAGGTTGGATGTCACTTATCAGATACTTTCAAAATAAACAATGAGTTGAAACAATGCAATGCACTTTCCTTGTTACTTTTTAATCTAGCCACAGAATATGTTATTAAGTTAATGGAAGTGAGTAGGGAAGGGTTGTCATTAAAAGGAACATGCAACTATTAGGATATGCAGAAATTTTATTATAGGCTGGTAAGGAAAGAGTATTTTCAACGTTCACTTCTAATCCAACGTATATGATGATACAAAGAACACAGATTGGGGACGACAATTTAGAGATTACTATGAACAGCATATCATGTGACAGGATTAACTAGTTTAAATATTTAGGAACAATTTTAATTAGCAATAATGATATTAGATTGGAAATTAGGAAAATAATACAAACAAGAAATGCTATTACTCATTCAGTAAGATGTTGACATCTCGCCTGCTTTCAAGGAATGTAAAACTCGGAATATACAAAACAATCATTTTACCGGTTGTTCTCTATGGATGTGAAATGTGGTCTCGTACCTTAAATGATGAAAACCAATTTTTTGTGTTCAAAAACAAGGTGCTTACTAAGATATTTGGTCCAAAAAAGGATTAGGCTACTAGGGAGTGGAGGAGGTTACATAATAATGAGTGACATACCCTGTACTCATAACAAGACATTATTACAGTAATAAAGTCTCTTAAATTACATTGGGCAGGACATGAAGTGTGAATGGGAGATTCTAGAACCTTGTTAAGGTTCTTGACTGACAAACCCAATAGTAAGATACTAGTAGGAAGACCTAGATGCAGATGAAAGGATAACATTAGAATGGACCTTAAAGAGATAGGGTTTAATGAGGTGGACTGGATAGAACTAGCTCAAGATAAAAATAGGTGGCATATTTTCTTAAGTGGAGCAATGAACTTTTGAGTTTCTAACAATATCATATGCAGGATCGATAAGTACGGGATTCTCAAAGGGTGTTTGAGGCAATTTTTTTTTACCATTTTATACACCTAGAAGCATTTTTGGGCAGGTTTTTATTGGTATTTGTAAACTGGATCATTTATATTTTTACTATTATAAGCGTGATAATCTAACAAAATAATAAATAAATAGGACTAGATTCAAGTTGTCTTAACCATCACATAGGCAGCAAGGACTGTATCAGTGGGGTCAAATTAATTGAACTGAGCCATCGCGAAACATCGGAAGAACTCTAATTCAACACTCAACACTGTATTAAACTAAACTAAACATTAATTCACTGCAATCTATTACTATGTACGGTTGATTGCAGAAAAGAGAAACAATTGAGTGTTGTAGGCTAAACAATCTTACGAAGAAACACTGGCACTGAAAGAGAAGTAGGGGATTAATCCTACTGACCAAAAAAAATATTTTCAGAGCGTAAAGATAGCCCATTTTCCTTCTATAAAAGATAGTCCACTCCTATTAAATAAATACATTTGGTGATTGATATAGACACTATTTATGATCACCTGATATTTTCTTTGCTCACAATGTTTAACTGGTCATACCGGCCCTCCCTCACATTTTATTTTTTCTTCCAATCTGTGAAGAGCTCGGGGCTTCCCCAAACTATGGTAGGGGGAGCTCGAGCCCCCTTAAGCCAGCCCTTACCCGTGGGTATGCTACTGGTTCCTAATGTCATAGAGTAAGTAAGTTAATATTTTTAATTTCAAATTTTTACAGTTTGAATAACTGACAAAGGCATTGTAGATGTAAGAATTTTATATTTTCCCTTTCAAAATTATGTTAGCCTATTACTGTTGTTTTTATTTTCGTGCATATTCAAATTTATTGCCGTTTCAACTCTTTATAAACCTGTGCTACAATTTTAATGTATTTAATTGCACTAATTTACTTAAAGCTCAGTCTATTTTTACCTTCTATAAAGTGTTAAGATTATATATCATCTACCTCTATGTTAATATTGAATTTATAAAAAAACAGGATTTTTTTATGTTTGGTTAAAAAAGTATTGAGTTTTATCTTAGATATCTGTCTGCTATTAATACAGCTGAGAGTATCATCTTTATTTAAAATAGTCAAGCTTTAAAAATTGTGACAAAATGTGTTATCAGTAAATAATATTTTGTATGTTCTATGGATTTGGTGAGAAAGGGACGAGAGAGGGTGAAATGGAAGAAGCAAACAAATATTGTTTAAGTCCTAGGATTAAAATAAAATCTTTAAGGAAAGCCTCTTTGAGATGCATATTTTAATGGCTACCTCATAAATAAAGCTTTTTACAAAGTGACAAACATTAAGAGTTAAAATTAGTACTCAATTTTAGCAATGAGTGTTAATATAGGATAATAATATCTATTTAAAAAGAAGGGTGGATAGAGTTATCATAATTACAGTGAAAAAGAAACACAAACCATAAATGGCACTTTAATTCAACAATGAGTGTTAGTAGGTATCCAAAAATCAACATATATTTTAAATGTATTTAGTTTTACAAATTTAATAAATACCGCATGTAAATATATGTTTTTTTAATACTTGTGACATGGGAGTGTTTTATTTCATGACTCAAATTGAGATTAAAATTATTTCTAAATTTGGTTTTAATTTTTTACCTACTTCATTACCCTACATTTATCCTTTAAATATTATAAAGTTAATAAATAAATAAGACTCTATTAAAAAGGGGGTATTTTTTTAAGTGAGGAAAACCAGATTCCTGAAAAAACTAGTTTTAAAGCAATATTTTGCTTAAAAATTGCCAATTTTAATAATGACAAAAAATTTTGTTTAAGAATGCTAACCTATAATCTTTATCCTTTTCTTCTAAATGTTCCGCTAAAGTCCTCAGCATTAAAGGAGCTTTGCATTCAGGTGGTATGAATAGTTCCAGGTTTAGGTCTGAAGTTTTAAGGGCCAATGAAGAGGCACTTGAGCCAAGCATACGAATTTGGCAACCTAAAAATAGAACAAGCAAAATAAACCAAAAATAAAAAAGTGTGAAAACCTTGGTTGAGTGTGATAATGTTAGTGCAATCTTTGAGGCTTAAGTATATTTGTGAAAGCTTATTTTATGAAATATTATTAAAAACTAAAATACATCTAAGATAATCTATTTTAATTACTGTATCCATGAAATGATTTGTGTTTATGGGTCGGTTTAGCTACTTACACTATTTTACCATCTAAGCTGAGCCTTGATTCTAACAATGTTATCTGTTATTTTTTTTAATCAAAGTTAAAAGGAGCATCAATATCAAGGTTATTTGTCCTTGTATGTAAAAAAAAGAAGAAGAGTATAAAATAATATGAATGAGATTTAAAAAGTTTACAAATTATTAGTGAGAATATTAAAAAATATTCTTTTTAAAAAAGTGAATAGATTAAAATTCAAAGATTATACAAAAAAAGTATATTAAAAAACAACAATACATATTTGTGTGTACACAAATTGCAATTCAAATGTTCCCGGACTGCTGCCAGGATACCTTGAGTAGTATGCATATGGGCTACAAAGTAGCTCCAAGCAGATGTGTTGTGAAGCAGTGTGTTCCACTCCATTTTGATATAAATATGCTGTTTTGTTTAATTTCAGAGGTGTTTTTATCCATCAGTATTAGTTGTGTTCTAATATTCTTGTTAGTGCATCAGGTTTAACTTGAAATTAGGAGACCTCTGAAATGTTTACACAATAATTTGGTAACCACCACATGGGAATAACCCAGACCTTTTAGTAGTTCTCATGGGCAAACGTTGGTCGAGGATTCCAAACATGTCAGTTGGCCTTGACCAGAAAAAAAAAATGAAAACGTTGGTTAGGCCATACATGAGAACGGTAGACAAAAAATTATGACATCTAGAGCATTCTTGGCCTATCGTTTGGTTCATGCCAACCAAATTCTTAGAGGAAATCAACATGAGGCAAATCGATGTCAAACTTGTGCCTCACTAGCCAAAACCAGAGGCAACAATGACTCAATGTGTGATGATACCTCTAGGAAAATGTAAAAAATCAAATGAAAATGCCTCTCCGAAATCATCAAAAGCTAGGTTTAGCGCTATGACTTAGAAAGAAAAGAGTAGCAGTCATCTAAGTGGGAAGAGTCCATCTTCCCCACAACCAAGTAAAACAAAGCAGGTCAAGACCAATATCAAGAGCATGCTGATATATTTCTTTCATATGGAGGAAATTTATTAGTTTGTTCCTGCAGAACTAAGGGTTAATCAGCACTTATAAATCGATGGCCTACAGATTTAGAGAGGATCCGAGGTGGAAGCGTCCAGGAAAAGTGAAGCATACAGTACTTGCTACTTCATCACAACGTGCCAGCCCAAACCGCTATGTCTGTGCAACATTATAAGACAGTAAAAACCAATCTGTAGACCTCCAAACTGCATTACTCTCCTAACTTAGCCCTGTGTTAATTCTTCCTGTTCCCTAAGGGAATCTTGCCAAAGGAACACAATTTGATTACAGTAACAATATTTTGGTGGAATCATAGGTGGTACTGAAGAACATCCCACAAATCAAATTCCAGAGGTCCTTCTCAAGGGGACTAAAAATAAGGGGGCAGTTAATATGAGACTACATTATTTTATTGATAGTCCAGAGACATTTGGAACTCATCTCGTATATGAGAGATAGGTTTAATCAGTCTTTTTACAAATCTAAATTTTCAATCCTAATATTAATTTTACAGATGAAGCTTGGATCTTGAATCCGAATCCAGATCTTAGAAAACATGGTAAACATAAGAAGTTTACTATAAAACATTAATTTTTTTAAGTTATTAGAGAAAACATAAATTGATAGCTATATGTTGATATTTTATGATATATTGTATTCATTATAACTAGGGATCGGATGTTTATTAACTATAATATTTTAAATTTCACCTCGAATCTAATGTTTAATGAATTATAAACCTTTTTTATGCTACCCTGACTCCAAATATACACATTTTATTTTGCATGTAAGTGCATGTTTTGAGCAGTTTTCAATTTGATTTCATATTTACAGTTTTGGGGGCATAAAGTCATATTTCAATTAAAATTACTTATATAACTGTATCTTTCTAATTTTTATCACTCACAATACATACTTCGTATTTTATATTATTATTATTGTGTATATATTTTATGACCAGATTACCTGTAGGTCAAAAATACAGATTCACTATTCCTGACAACTTCTAGTAATCTATACATATTTGAGCGAGACCTTTTCTAAGGTAACAAGAAGTTTGGGAGCTTAGCTCAAGAGGGGGGGGGGGGGGGGAATGTGTCACTGGTTTTATAGAAATGTCCCCTACTCCACTGTTGTGCTTGTAAAGGATCTCTCAGGAATGTGTCTATGAATTAGTTGTGAGGTTGTCAGATAAATAATTACAGATTTGCCTGCTGGCTAATTTCTTTTAATGCAAGTTATTTTCTTGATTTGAGACATATTTTTAATAATACTCATAATCATTAAACACATTTTTTAGGGCATATTTGTTCATTTTTGGGTCATATATTGGTATTTTTAAGGTCATAATTGAATGTATATTATATAATTTTAAAGATTATAAACATCCAAGCCTTAATTATAAAATACTTTGCACTGTGTCTTACTACCCGTTCAGGTTATACCAAGTACTAATTACGCTAATGGATTAGGTATCGGAAAGGTTGAATATAGAGGAAGTAAACACACATTTGCATGGAGGGAAAATGGAAAACCATCTTGGAAAAACCACCCTCAGTTCACCCGAGAGAGATTTGAACCTCGATCTCCCTGTCCTCGGCAGTCTAGCTCAATAAGAAACCAGCATGTTAGCTAACTACACCACTGAGGCAGGTCCTTAATTATAACATTCAAACAAACATTCAGTAAGTGGTAACTCAATGGTCTGTGGTCTGGTTAAGTTTGTCCAACAATGATTTTGGAATAACGCTATAAAATCTCTAACATATATTATGATTCAAAATTTGAAACCAAAATATAAATATTTTTCTAATCTCGAAATATATAGTTTCTTGAATCCTCAAATTTTGAATGTCATCAAGGGTTCCAGCTTTAAAGGTTCCTGCCCCAAGCATATACATACACGCACAATGGTTATATAAAACCATATTTAAAGAATAGACCAATGAATATATTACCAATTTTATAGATAACCTGCTGCCCCAAATGACTGTTAATTTCATTTACCCCTCTAGTCATACATGGGAGAACGTGTTAATGTACGGGGTGAGGTGGTCACTAACAGTATTTGCCCAGGGCTCAAATATAAATGGTTGGACACTGGTTGGAATACCAAAATGATTACCCTATTTTAATACAGACCATCCAAAGCTAATGGGTCACCGTTCTTTCTGTGGTACTATAAACATTTGCCAGTGCATGCATATGTGAATATTTATTTTGAAATAAATTTGATAGGTTGTGAAAGTTTCTCCATAATTATGAATGATCTCATCACAAAAATGTGTCACCGTCTGTTTAACCTATTAACAGAAAATTTAAAGAATATAAGACCGCCTTTGTGGTCTAGTGGTCCGAGTTTTCTGGCTACAGATCCAGAGGTCCTAGGATGAATCCCTGGTACTTCCAGATATTCTGTGAAGCAGTGGGTTTGTAACGGGCTTCAAGAGGACAAATGAGGAACTATGTGAATGAAAAAAGTAGCAAATCTGGTCCAGAAAACTAAGAGCAACGGCTGGAGGGTTTGTTGTACTGACCACATGACAGTTTTTATACACACAAGTTTGCACCATCTTCACCAATAGGCAGTAGCCACTTGGTAAGTAAGGCTCAATTGTGGTCATTGATGCCATGGAGTTTTTTTAAAGAGTATAAAAGAAACGTGACCATCTATTATTTAATATTTAGTTTGAGTTAATTTTGATCCTTGCACAGTATAGGGTCTGGGCTATGTACGGTAATTATAATGCATGAAGACAAACAACAGTTTTATTTACAGCTCATTCTGATGGGTAAGGATTAGGAAGATAAATCCGATGAAAATCAGAAATATTAGCATTGATAGCCACAGTGAAAAACATATTTAGAAAACCACATTTAGTGCATGCAGCAATAGTCTAAACTCTGATCTTCCCATGAACAAAAATCAAGTGCAAAGTGAATCTAATGCTTTTTTTTTTATCAGCTATTTCTGAGGTTTCTGATGATTATTTAGATTTAGTTGCCATGTAGTAAGGTTTTAAAATGTGATTTTCATATATTTTAAATAATCCATTTAAACAAACACATTAAGATAGCCTAATCCTCACAAAGAAACCATGAGACAAAGAAATGGTACCTCACAAATGATATAGTGAGCACATATATAAGTGAGAATATATTTTATTTCTAACATAAAACTCTGTGTTTCTGTTTAAGAAATATGTTGTGATTTTATCAATGAAAAGCTTCACTAAATAAATAAAGGTTCAGACCTTGATGTTAAGTGTCTAGTGTTCATTTAAGTAAATATTATGTTGTATTGATAATTTAAAGGTGTCAAGCATTTCTAGCCAGAGGTCAGCAACAATCACCTCATTAAAAAAAATACCAAGGGGTCCATGTAAATAGCTTAAGAACAATGTATCATCCTTTGTTTAGCATGTAAGGTTTACCTTGCATTGTTCAACTATGTTAGCTTATAAGCAACAGCCATAGTGTAATGTAATTCATCTAGGCAGGACCGTTGGTTACCTTTCATGGTGAACAGAGTGTACAAGTATTAGTGGAACACATACAAATATATGCCTCAAACCTCATTTTAATATTGAATAAAATAAATAACATATAAATAGAACATTAGGAATTACAATTTCATGTCTGCCAAATTTTTTTAGAAGATAGTAAAAATTTTATGCTTAAAAAAGCATTCTTTATAGCAATGATTTGAGTGTCATCTCAATCAAGTAGAAACATAATTGAACTACATGAAAAACATGGTGTAATGTAGTAAGGAAACGAATTATCAATACAAGATTGAATTCAATTCAATCAATTCATTCAATCTAGTCATATATATATATGTCTTCCATACTCAAATTGTCACACTATATTTGTTAAACATCAAAGTTTCAATATTCATTGGTTGTATATTATATTTTTATATTGAATTCAACTCTTGTATTGATAATTGAACTAGTTAATCTAAACTTATATTATCCCTGCTTACATACCTGGTAAATGTTTACACACCCAAAGATTCAAGCAATCACATATTGATCTTCTACTAGCCAAACCAGAACTGTTCTCACCCCTTTTTGCAACTATATCTTCAATCAATTTTGTAATTGCATCAATTTGAGGAGAAGTGGGGCTAGGAAGGTTTTGTAGAGTCAAGTCTGATATTTTTTTCTAAAATTTGTAAAATAATAATATCAAGATTAACAAAACCATAAGGATTATTTAATTTAATTTCAACACTCATGGCCACAATGATTAGAATTCAGATTTGGAATAGACTTAATAAATAAATTTGAAATAGTTTTCACTTTAACAATGTATATGAGATGTAAAATATCTGTTGGTACTGAGATACTAGGATATATTATAAATCAATGTAGAATTATCTGAACTAATTATAAATGTCCTAAGAAAAATAGCACATGATTAAAAGTTGTATTCTTAAACTTTAATTTATATATCAAATATTTTATATATATGTGTGTGTGTGATTTTGTGTGATAATATTGTCAATGATAGCATGGATATTAACAATGGACCTCATTTTATTCAGACTAATCTGCTTTATTCTCTACATAATGCACAGTTTAATTAAATTGAATTTAAAACACAGATTGAATAGTGCAAATGTTTTAAGATTGTTTATTTTAATTTACTTGTAAAAGTTATATACTGATACATATAGCTAAAACAAATTGTTTTTCTTATGAAAATCAAAATAATATCACATTGGTGACATCCGCTTTATCTCTGAATAATTGATAAATGTCAAAAACCAAAGTCATGGCCAAAACTTTGATGACAGTTTAGTTATTCAAATAACTTCTATACAAAAAGGGGGGGGGGGGGGTGAAACTAAATTATGTACTTCACAACAAAATTGTTTAATTGCCAGAAAAAATATGCATATGGTTTATAAGTGGGTGTTAGCTTGAAAACCCTTGTTATTCAAATAATTGCTAAATAAGAAAGGAACAAAACTTTCATATGGTGGAACAAAACAATAAGCAAGTTAAATGTATTTTGTGGTGTGGTGTGTGTTAGATGAAACTAAAGCAGTCAGGTAAAGAGTTAGTAAAAATTGCCTTGACAATGTCTGGATTAAAACCTCTCCCAATCTGAGATATATAAAGATTTAATTGATGGTAGATCATATAACAATACATTCAGTCTAAAAGAGGTAAGACTCATAATGTGTGTTGTGTGTCAGTCTCTTCTGAATCCTTATTTATCTTATTTATAAGCTATATTTTTTCTGCTTATTACAAATGAATTAATTTGAATCTGATTTGAAACTTTTTTTAGCACAATGTCTTACAACCCTTGTTGGTTGTACGCCTATGTGCTAATTATACTGATGTGCTATGGATGAGAAAGGTTGAATTTAAAAGGCAGTGTACCAACATTTGCATGAAGGAAGAGTAGAAAACCATTTAAGAAAAAACCACCCGTACACTCAAACGAGATTAAACCTCGATCTCCCAGTTGTCAGTAGTCCATTCTGCTGTGAGTGTGACGCCTCAGACAATACGGCCATCAAAGTAGATGATAAAGATTTTAAATCCTGACAATGCACATTAGGATAGTATCATATTGTTTACCAAGTTATGTTCAAATCTATCATCTCAGTCTTTGAGAAAATTAAATATTACCAAGATTAAATATTTTCTTATGAAACACATTTCTCAGTATTTTCTTTAAATGAAACTTATTTCCTTAAAAGTAATATAATTCTAAACAATTTTGCAAATTCAGTTTTCCTATATATTATAGAAATAAGACGTATCTAAATCATATTCTATTTTCGTAATTATAATCATTGATCCCCAAAGATTTGCCTTTCATATATGTGTTAATGTATAGAGTTGCTTTAGTCATTATAAAACCATTAATATTAATTTATTAACTAAGAATATGGAAACAAGACAATCAACATGTCCCAAGTATAAAGCACTACTCTCGCAGTAGACTAGGCTGCTGATGACTGGGAGATCAAGGTTCGAATCTTGGTCAAGTGTACCGAGGGTGGTTTTGCCAAGAATTGTTTTCCACTCATCCTCCATGCAAATGCGGATACACTTCCTCTGAATATAGCCTTCCTAATTACTAAACCAATAACGTAATTAGTACATTAGCATATGGCCCAAACAGGTAGTAAAACGCGGTGCTAATAAAAAAAACTAAATATTTAGATATGCCTTCCATAAGCTAGCCTTAGGAAGTAAATTAACTTCATTTTCAAGTATTCTTTTAAATCTCTACATGCAGTTGTAAAAATGAAAAGGGGAGTAAAGTGGTTAACTTAAAAGATACAAAATAAGATGATTAATCCTAGAACCAGTTTATTTATCATTCTATTAACAAAAAATGTGCATTCTTAATTTGAAAGTATGGTGAATAAATCATATTTTCAAATAAAACAAAAGAAAAAAGTTGTGTGGCTTTCATTTCTCAAGTTTTGTACTTTTTAATGTGCAATAAATATTAACACATGAATTTACCTCAAGTGACTTTTTGTGACGATCATCTTCTATATGAGTCTGTACCACTCCGAAGTTATTGCAGTGATAATTACAAATAGAGCAATGGTAAATAGCTTTCAAGTTCTTGGATGATTTCTGCAAAGTAAAATAATTGAATTATACAAATTCCTACAAGTCTAATAATCCAGGGAAATGTTACTCTTTGTAAATGTTTTGTGGGAAATAAGACTAATATATTTTCTCATTTGAAATACTCAACGTGGACTTTTTGAACCGAATGATTATATCAGCACAATTAAGTTGAATCTTGAACAGACACAATAGGCCTACCCAACCCCCAGTATATAACTCATCACTGTAAAAAGGGGAAAACCACATTTAACTAATGATAAATTTTTCAGCCATGCCAAGAATCAAACCCAGGCGCCCCTTAGCTAAATAGGAAAACACATTACCGATTAAGCTAAGGTGTAGGACAATAAGGCTAATAATAGTTCTTAATTTACAGTATTTTGTATACTAAGAAATTGTAACTTAACTCACTATCAAGAATAATGATAAGAAATATTCATACAAATTACATAGTAAATATTTATTATATATACCTTTTTGAGGACATGCATAAAGTTCTCTTCCAAAAGTTTTTCTTGAAATGGCATCAGTACAGGTGGTATGACAAACTCTTCAGTATATTGTGGAGATGGTAAAGATTGATTATCAGAATTTGTAATTTGATTCTCCTTTAGTTTCTGGGTTGTTTTGATTTCCTCTTCTAAATCTGTCACCAAAACAGATTGATCTAAAACAACGTCTTTCTTTTTTCTCTTTTTTTTCTTCTTCCTCCCAGCATGATGAGAAGGTTCTGTTTCATATTTCAATGAAACACTGCTATTTTCATTACTTTCCAATCCTGATTCTGTCTTTAAACTGGATAAGCATTTAGAATTCTTTATTTCTTCACTAGACATAGTTGGTTTTGACACTGAAATCAAAAACAAAGCTTTGTGTAATATAATGGTTAGAAGACCAGGTTGATAGTGCTTAATATTATTAATGGAATGGACTACAGTATATTGATAAATAGCCATTAAAACTGGTTAGAATAAAATGAGAAGTAAAATATATGATAAGGTCAACAAGGCTGTAGTTGTGCAACCCCCCTCCCTCCCCCCTGAAATCTTATGAAAAAAAAGTATATGGCTTTATTTATGGTTCAAACAATATCAAAATTAAGGTACAAGTGCAAATTAGGGGGCTGTGTTACCATAAAAAGTATCTCTCATAGCTTCTAAAGGTGTTTAATATTTGGGATTTTTTTTTAGCCTCTGGCAGTTATGGGGTTATGTTGTCATAAAAATAACACTTCAGCTAGCTTCTAGAGGTGTTTACATTTTTTTTTCTCCCCTCCGGCAGTTAGGGAACTATATTGCTATAAAAACACTTTAGATAGCATCTAGAACTGTTTATCAGTTAGAATATTTTCTAGACTCCGGCAAATGGGGGATGTGCCCCCCCCCCTTCCCTTCCTTGAATGTCAAAATATTAAATACCTGTAATTTTAAATATTGGTACTTCAGTTTCAGACAATATTTTAAAGCAGCAAATTCAAGAGTCACAACAAAAACTAACAACCTGGGTTGATGAAAATCGTGGATGTAAAATAACTACTGATGCAGTAGATTCTAAATTTAAAATCTTGAAAAAGAATATTATAAACACAGATTTTTTAAAAAAACTACAGTCTATGGAAGTTAAACCAAACTTGATAATTCTTGATAATGTTGTAATAAAGGAAGCATTTACAAATGAAAACGTGTTTCATCACATTCCTGACATCCTTTATGTCCTGAAGAATTCTATGAAAATATGCAGTGAAGCAGTGTGTGAATCAGTTGGATCAGTGATAAGACCACTTACACAGCCGCAACATTAAGTAACACACTCTTTTTCATGAAGTGTTCATCTCTTGGAATGGCCTACCTGTCTACAAAGCTTCATGTCTCCTAAAGGAATCCTTGGATAGACATTTCAATGGAGGAAAGTACCACTTTACCAGGTTTTCTTCTAGTTCTCGCTTGAAGGTCTACAAGATGTCAAAGGTCATTGACAAATTCACAAAGAAATGGGAAGGTTGCCATTTCTGGGAGACCTCCAAGTTTTTTTATAAGATAAGTACTATAAAAATAGCTATGATTAAAAATATGTTTAAATTTGAGTTTTTCAAACTATGTAGTAGGTAATAATGCTTATTCCCTTCAGCCTCTATAAAATATTCTATGTCTTCTTTTTATCGCTATGATTTTCGGGGATTTTTTTTTATGAAAATTCTATGTTCTGGATAAATTTTGGATCTCTGAACATATTCTGCACCCCTGGTCTGAACTTCTAAGCGCTATATTACATACAACCTTGTTTCAGTTTTTAGTTTTTGAAATGTGTTTATGGAAGTAAATATTCAACTATTTTTTTTTTGGCCTAGTTATTATTTAATTAGTATATAAACTATATATTATTTATTTATAAGAACCTCCACAATAAATACAACAGTGGCCACATGGGCTAACACATCATTCTTGTGATGGACTAGATTACTGGTAACAGGGAGATTAGGGTTCAAGTCCAAGTCGGGTGTATTGAGGACATTTTTTTCCAAAATGGTTTACTACTCTGCTTCCAAACAAATGTGGATAGATTTCCTCTTCATTTCTATCTTCCTCATCTCTATATTTCATTACCGTAATTAATGTAGCATTTAACCTGAATGGCTACAAAAACCATTAACGTTTGATAATTTGGTTCCTGCATAGCCAGGGTTGTCCAAAGTTTTTATGAATGTTTTATTTGATATGATTTTAAAATATTTTTAGTAAATTCGGTACAAACATTATATTTCTTTGGACACTAATTAATAGATTATTAGTTTAATGCTATATGGGATATTAAATTAATTCGCCCTCATTGTGTCGACAGCTTAAAGTAATTTGTAAAATACCCATTTAAACTCAAGATGTACAAGTAACTAAAAATCATATAGCTGCACTTCTTAGGATTGAAATATTTCTAAGGTGGCTTTAGAGTTTAAAAAAAAAATCTTAAAATTAGTACTTGTAATTACTTACTTTTAACTAATTTAGATCATGTATATATGTGAGGGAATATAACATGTACAGACTTTTTAACAAGTGTAATTTTTTTTTTATATATATATATATAGGTATCTTTGAATGGCTTAGATATGTTCATTAGGCGATAGGGTGTTTACCCGCTTTCAATTCTTTTTGATTATTGTTCACGGACATTAACTCTTTGGCATTTGAAATGGTTCTGTTAAATTAGTAAGCATGTTCTTTAATCTTGGCAATTGCATTTAGTACGCTGTAACCTCATGATATTATTCTTTTTACTTAAGAACATTTATTCGCTTCACCGATAAATATTGTTGGATTATTGCTATTGTGCATTACCTGCAACCAACAAAATAAATATTGTTAACCTTTGATCATTATCTCTGATAATAAAAGGGCCTTCGGACCTATCAATTTCATGTAATTTGTTTTGCTTTTCATCAAGTAAACCCTAACTTCCTTTAACTTGAATGGTTGTGCACTTTAATTTTCTGATAGTTAACACTGCTAAATTAGGTTACTGAGTTTGGTGAGATGGTGGTCTAGGGGTAAGGTGTCGGACTTCTGTGCTGGGGGTCCGGGGTTCAATCCTCGGTACCAGCACAGATTTATCTTATTGTCAAACCCTTTCTTCACCTCTGACAAGTCGTGTATTAATCACAACTTGTGAATGTGGGGAATTCCAGGCCTCCGCCGTGTTTCGGATTTCACGTTAAACTGTAGGTCCTCCATTTCATCTCACAATCACCCTATCATTACAAATTAGCGTAAGTGCGTATAACCCGAACGGGTAGTAAGACGCGGTGCTAATAATAATAATAATAATAATAATAATTTATGTATATATGGCTTATAGCCATGAGTATACATGAATATATAAGCTATGCAGCCAAAATAATTACCCCTCGCTCTCCAAATTGGAAAAGTTCCTCAGTCCTTATGCTCAAGACACTTTATGGAATGCAGCTGGCAAGTTCTAAGGAACTGTACCCCACAGTATGGTTGTTTTGATTATGCATTTCCAATACCACCACCGGCTGCATCATTTGATGGTATGTATGTAGATATTTGTGTACTACATAGGAGCACCAATATTTTGGTAAATGTCATTGAATCATTTTTTGGCTTGGGAGGGGAGGTAGGGAGGTAAAGCAACCATGAGCTGGAGAAACCCATTATAAGGACCAGATTCGGCCCATTGGCTGTAATTTAGGGACCCCTGAGTTAAGGAATGAGTAATATGTCCTTTAGAAGCTTAAGCAGAGGCCACTGCTAGTGCATATTTATGACAAGAAATCTGATCCATTTGCTTTCAAATAAGGTGTGGTTTATTGTGTCTGAGAACCTAGCAGTAAAAGATGTCAGATCACAACTACAATGCCACATATAGATGGGGTGTATATACATTATTTTATAATACAAGGAATTTTACATGAATAAGATTAAATTATATTTAAGTCAAATGTTTTAATCAATGAGTGTCAATAGTAGTTTGTAATTTTTGTTTGAAAATAGCATTTTACAATCCTTTTCAAAAAGTAATAAATCAAAGCATGAAGCTGACTCCAGTGACGAGAAGAAATTACATCACCATTTTTCAATTATGTAAGTTTACTAAAATTTTCTGTTGTTTTATAGTTGTTAGCTTTAAATTAAAAAACATTTCTTAATAAAAACCAAACAGTCCATCTGACGATGTTGACTGAAGAAAAGTCAAGTGAGCCCTTCCATGTAAAGTTTAAGCCATTTTTCTGGTCTTCTCACCTGTTTGCTGGTCAGTGGTCCCATTCTACTTTTTCCTTCTCCCATTCATGAACTTTTTCCATAATGTGTTGAGTTGTAAGTGGATCTTTTAAAGCACGAACAGACTCAAAAACCACTTTGGTTAAGTATTTATTCCAAATGACATGTCACTTAGCATCCAAAAGTTTGCCAGGTACACCTTTGACCACAAAATGGGTGGGCTGAACAAACTGATGTTTTTTTTCACCATGTCTCATTACGCGTTCAGGTTTTGCACTTATATAATTATTTTTCTAATGGTGTAGGGATGAGGAAGGTTGAATTTAGAGGAAATTTATCAACATATCCTGGACAGGGTGGGGAGAGAAACCTGACGATTTTTTTAATGAAAAAACAGATGAATATATGGGTTTTAGATTTAATGATTACTATAGCTAGAAACCACACTTGATGAAATTTTATGTTTTAAAAATTGTATCATTGAGATGGCTCCTGTTGTTCTTCAGACATTGTTTCAGCTTACCTCGAAGATTTCTCATAGCTTTCTGGATTATTTCTTTTGATAATACTGCAACTTCATCCCTTATTTTTTGTTTTAGTTGATTCTATAATTCTGGGTCCAGTGAAAAACACTTTACTCTTAAAGTAGCCAGTAGTATCAACGGTTAAGTTCAGAGAGCATGCAGGACATAGAATATCACCATTCCTTGAAAACACATGTACTGGAAACAATTCACACAACAAAGTCATAGTTGCCCTCATCGTATGAGCAGTTGCCCCATCTTGCTGGAACGATACAGTGTTGAGATTAATTCCCCAAATGATTGGTGACCTGGCGGTCTAGGGGTAAGGTGTCAGACTTCTATGCTGGCAGCCGGGGTTCAATCCTCGGTCCCGGCACAGATTTATCTGATTACCAAACCCTTCCTTCACCTCTGACAAGACATCTTGTGAATGTGGGGAATGCCAGGCCTCCACCGTGGTTCGGATTCCACGTTAAACTGTAGGTCCTCCATTTCCTCTCACAATCACCCTTCCATTACACATTAGCGTAAGTGCGTATAACCCGAATGGGTAGTAAGACGCGGTGCTAATAATAATAATAATAATTCCCCAATGACGCGATGCTGGTTCCATGAAGTTGTGTAGCATTTTAATTGAGCGATTCGATGTTATTGTAACCATAGCACCTTCATTATCTTCAAAGAAGTAAGGGTCTATTACTCCAAATGATGCTACCTGACACCAAACAGTTTCTCTCTTACTGTGAAGAGGATGCTGATGGAAATGGTTTGGATTCTCTGCCGCTCAATAGCGAAAATTCTGTTTGTTGACGCAACCTAACAATTCAAAAGGTGCTTCATCAGCCATAAGCAGAACATTCTCTACATCTTTCACATCCATAATCTGTAGAAACAGTTCAGCAAAATTCTAATGAGTAGCTAAACTGTGATATTTAGCTCTTGGGCAACCACCATTTTGTTTAGAATATTAAAGTTTAGATCCATGTGCAGAATTCTATATAGATTTCACACAGATATGTTTAAGGGAACGTCTTTCTTCCTGGCTGAACGCCATGGACTCCAAAGGTCAGCTGTTCTCACGTTTTCAATACTCTCCAGTCTCCAGTGCAGAAGCATACTGACAAACGTTATGTACCCATATCTTTATTGTAATATGTCTGGGAAGCAAGTCATAACGAGGTATATTGAAGTGAGTGTGAAATAACCACTGTGTAGTAATAACAAAGTCACCATTCTTGAAATAAGTTTCTATGACGAAAGAACAATGTTGCACAGTCCACTGATCCATCCTTACTGAAATGACATGCAACAAGCTAGCAAATGACACTGGCACCAATCTTCCAACCAGCGCAATCGCCATAATAATGAGAGTTGAAAATCGTCAGGTTTCTCTGCCCCTCACCGTACGTAAAAAGGTATGTCAGTTTCAACGTTGTTATCATTGGAATGAGTGTAGGACTTGTTACTGATGATAGTTCAATTATTTACTGTGATCTCACAAATAAAAGTGTTTAGAATAGAACCATGTTGGTTAACCATCTCCAAGTTTGTAGTAATGATAAATGTACATTTTTTTAATAAAAAACTCGACCTAATGTGGACTGAGATGGTGTTTAGTTATTGAAATGTCGAGTTTTATGAATGAACTTGCATAGTATGCATGTTTACTAAACAAGGATGAATCACAGTACAGTATCGAATATTATAGGTACAGTTGTATTGTACTGAAGTATTGTATGTTAAGAGTAACAATAGGTCTAATATATGTGCAGTACAATATATTACATGTTAATACAAAGGTGTGTAATTATACATACGTGGAATATACAGAAATGCAGTACAGTACCGTACATATAATATTGTATTGATTCGAATAACACGTTACTGAAATGGAAAACTAACAAACACAACACTTGTAAAAACACCACAGCATGACTGTTCCACTCGAGTTACATAAACAAATGTAGAGGTTATACAGTAGAATGACCTTGGATTGTGATGACTGGCACCAACAACTGTGTGCACGTGCGCGTGTCAAGTTACACAGAATGCCGAGTTATGAAGTGTCGAGTTTCTGAGACTGTACAGTACTTGTATATTGTATTAGCTTATTATATAAAGAGACCAAATTTGAAAGCAAATTAATTAGGACCTACTCTCATACACATAAATTATAAATTTGGCATCACTGTGAAACTCCATTCAACAATGTTAAAAGTGAATGAAGTATAAATTTAATTCAGCTCACAAAGAGGGCAGGTACCTAATTATTGTAATGGTGTCTACTCAACTTGACCAATGAAATTCCCAACTTTTCCCTGACTTACTCTGATCATTTCCTAAAATTCCTGATTCAAAAGTATTTCACACTCTTTTACCACTACCCCCCCCCCCCCGTTTTTTTTATGAATAGTAAGAATAATAATAATATTTAGCACCGCGTCTTACTACCTGTTCGGGTTATACGCTTCAAGTACTAATTACGCTAATGGATTAGGAATTGGGAAGGTTGAATTAGAGGAAGTGAACCCGCATTTGCGTGGAGGGAGAGTGTAAAAACATTTAGGAACCCCCCCCCCCCAGTTCACTCGACTGAGATTTGAACCTCGATCTCCCCGTCCTCAGCAGTCGAGCTCAACACGACAAGCGCGTTAGCCAACCACACCACCGAGGCGGTTTTTTTTAATAATAAGAGTTTTAAAATCTAAACAAACATTTTTTTTATTTGTATTAACATAGTCTACTATGAATTAGTAATTTATAAAATACACAGCCACAAACAAAAAAAAGAGTGTTTGAATAACATTGTAATTTACTGATTTAATGATTATTATATTCCATATTTTGAGTCAAGCAACATTCCCCCCCCCCTTTTTTTTACCAAATTCCAGACTCATTCCCGTTTTTTCCCCAACCACTTTAAATTCCAAGCTAATTCCAGTTTTGCCAGATTTTCCTGGTTGGTAGACACCCTGGTGTTTAATCTAACAAACAAATAACTTAATATTGACATGTCAAATATCTATGTGTTTATTATGATTACTACCACATAATATAGGTTGAAGTGTTTTAGCAATTAAAAACCTTTTTTTTCCAAAATAAGGTCCAAGTGTGCCCGACCCTGGTTTTCCCCTTTCCCTACACACAAATAAAGGTAAATTTACTCTTTCTACCTATTTCATCATTACCACATTAGTGTAATCAAACTAGAGTACAGGAGGAAAAAGGCCTGACTAGTGTTCCGAGTTGGACAAAATATACTATTTTAAAAGTGTCATATTTCTTGTTCTTAATTTTTTAGCACCGTCTCGTACTATTTGTTCAGGCTATACACTTATGTACTGATTATACTAGTTAGGGGTGAGGAAGGGTTGAATTTAGAGGAAGTTTAACTGCATTTGCATGGAGAGTGTAGAAAACCTATTTAGGAAAAACCACCCTGAGTCCACCCGATTGAGATTCGAACCCCGATCTCCCTGTGATCGGCAATCTAGTCCAACACTTGAGTGCCACCTTAGAACATGCATCCACCAAAGCAGGTTTCTTGTTCTTATTTATATCATGGTTCATAGAATGCCTTACAAGAATATGGTTTGTTACTTAAAAAAGAAAACTTTAGGTTCTTTTTCATTGTTATGGTACAATGTTTAAATATTTTATTCACTCTATTACACACATTGGTAAGCTTAGAAACAAATGACACTCACATTTATGAATTTTTAACACTGTTAATATTATTAGCACCTCGTCTTACTACCCGTTCGGGTTATACCCACTTACGCTAATGTGTAATGATAGGGTGATTGTGAGATGAAATGAAGGACCTACAGTTTAACGTGGAATCCGAACCACGGTGGTGGCCTGGCATTCCCCACATTCACAAGATGTCTTGTAAGAGGTGAAGGTAGGGTTTGGTAACCAGATAAATTTGTGCCAGGACCGAGGATTGAACCCCGGACCCCAGCACAGAAGTCCGACACCTTACCCCTAAACAACCAGGTCACCTACCATTGTTAATAAATAATACACCTTAACAAATGTCAATAACACCTCACACTAATCACTTTCAAAATGTAGGCCTATATAGTGACGATGATGTGTAACTTTCCTGTGATTTGCATTTCACCTGTCATCCTGCATACTAGATATGGCATCTCAAAATGTGTTGCGTTCACCCGTGATCATGCACACTAAAACCAATCATACCACATGAAGTCATTGTATGATGTTTTAGTTATTATATTGAATAGCTTATTGTATCTTTAGTTATAGCTACATTTAATTTACTAACCGAACTAACATGAAAGGTTAGGTTAAGCTGGGCTGGGAAAGTGTCAATAATGAAAGGTTACCAGTAGGTTACGGTGGGTTGTATAAGTTTTATAATAATTAATATAAACTAGTTGTTTTGTTATTTCCATGACATCATCAATATTATGTTCTAGAATGTAATCGCTATAGATACTTGTGATCGCCTTCGAGTCAAATCAAGATATCCAAGACGTGTTATGCCAAGATCAGAGGATAGCATTTAAACCATGGCATTTACATAAGGCTAGTTAAATTTCATATGAAATCAACCTAATTGTGGTTGTTGTAGGTGGTAGCTAAATATTGATATCAGCCGTAGGCCTACATCATTTATAAACATAAAAACATGTAGAATCAATTTAAACAAAAAAACTTTTAAATTAAGACTGTATAAGAAAAAGTGGGGATAGTATGAGCCAAAAGTAAAATTCTTTTTTGTTATCTGTCAAATTATGAGAAATTTTATTTTTCTAGCAATTATATGCACAAAATTATGAACAAATTTATAAATGTAACAAAACAGATGTAAATGAATTCTAAATCATTAAAAGATTCTTAAAAAAAAAACTCACCTAATTGCTATTTGTTTGCAAATTCTTATATATAGTTAGTTAAATTTTTTATTTATTCACACATAAAAGGCCAGGTTAGGCTCAGAAATGTTTATTTATTCACAACTAAAGTATTAAATAAAGCTTGGTTGGGGTTTTTTTATGTTTAAAAATAGTATCATGCTCTAAAATGTTTCTTGTGCAATTGAAATGTTTAACAACCTGCTCATGCACAGTTGATATATGTGACGATATACTTTTGTTTCATTAGAAGACGTTTAGAGTTTTTTAACCACGATAATCAAACAATAATTTCTCATTTACAAGAATATGGTTTGTTACTTAAAAAAGAAAACTTTAAGTTAGTACCTACTTGTAAACACTAAACTTAATGTGTAGGTCTATTAATAAATAGGTTAAATCACCACTGGGGATAATATTCTAGGAAAGTTTCATTAACACAAGGAACTTTTTCAAATATAGACCTTATCTGTTTACAATACGTACACTTGTCATATACTATCATGGTTTTTCCAAATAGGTACTGTGAATAGATTAGATTATTTGATATATATCCAGAGCTTTGGCTATTATATTTTATTGCCTTTTCAATTATATTTGTTCTTTACAGTTGCTTGGGGAAAAAAGATGAGTTTTCTAAAATATATATATTTATTGGCCTGAAGCGTCACCAAAATAATTTTAGTATACAAAATAAATCTGTGTGTTTAAGTGCTATAAAAAAATAAGTTAATAATAATTTTACAAAGAAAAAAAAAAGTCCCACCCTTGACTCATACTGTTGGTATAGCAATTTAACATTTATTCATTATTATTATTATTATTATTATTATTATTATTATTAGCACCGCGTCTTACTACCCGTTCGGGTTATACGCACTTACGCTAATGTGTAATGGTAGGGTGATTGTGAGATGAAATGAAGGACCTACAGTTTAACGTGGAATCCGAACCACGGTGGCGGCCTGGCATTCCACACATTCACAAGATGTCTTGTCAGAGGTGTAGGAAGAGTTTGGAAATCAGATAAATCTGTGCCGGGACCGAGGATTGAACCCCGGCCGCCAGCACAGAAGTCTGACACCTTACCCCTAGACCACCAGGTCACCCTATTCATTATTAATACTGGTACATTTTTATGCATATGTTGGTAGTTCTGTTTATAGTATGTTCTTGCCTGATATGTATTTAGTATTTTAGTACATATTAATATCTCGTTTAATAAACTACTTTTCAATCCGGTAATGTTTGATGTTCATAGAGTAAACGTTATAAAAACCTGTGGTGGCACGTTTTCAGGTTATGGGCCCAGAGTCCTTTAAAAATTAATCAACATTTATTATTGTCTGTGTGCATCGAGAATTGACATCAACATTAACCTCTAGAAGATTTAGCCTAGAAGAAGCCTTGTCAGCCACCATGACAGATGAAGAAAAGTATCGTGTTCCATTATTTGATGGTTCAAACTTCAATAACTGGAAGTTTAGAATGGAAACACTGCTTGATGAACTCAATTTGCTGGAAGTAGTTCAAAGTGATTACCGAACGAAAGTAATTTTTAATGAAGCTGATAGTTCTGAAATATTGAATAAGAAGACAAAAGAACTGGCGGAGTGGAAGAAAAAAGATCGAAAATGCAAGTCTCAATTAGTCCAGAAACTTTCAGACAACGTTCTTGAATGTGCCAAGGATAAAGAATCTGCATTTGAGATATGGCTTTCCCTTATGAATACCTACGCAAGAAAAGGCATAGCTAACCAGTTACTTTTGCGTAAAAGTCTTTTATTGATGAAGTTCGATCCATCAAGTGAAAAATTGGAGGTACATTTTAATAGATTTGATAAATTGATTCGTGAATTACGGTCAACGGGTGCTACATTAGAGGAATTAGATATTGTCTGCCATCTTTTAATTACCATGCCGAACGAATACAATGTAGTTGTTACTGCTCTTGAGACTCTGGCCGAAAAATTAACATTGAGCTTTGTAAAGAATAGGTTATTAGATGAGGAACAGAAACGATTTTCTGAGGGTATAACAGCAGAAGTCATAACCTCACATTCCTTTATGACCCAATCAAATCGTAAAGCTACACATAGCCATAAGAAACAGTCTCAATCTTTTTATCAACAAACTAGGCCTAATCAAAACACTCATCGAAGTCAACTTCAGTGCAAATTTTGTAAAAAGTTTGGACATGTGATCTCAGAATGCCGTAAACTTAAGAAGAAACAGAGTGAAAATGAAAAGAAAGCCCAAGTCGCCAAAGTTGAGGAAGCAGAGTTCAGTTTGGCAGCCAACACGTCCTTAGAAGTGGATTCTGTTTTGTTTACATCCTGGTATCTAGATTCAGGAGCTTCAGAACATATGATCTGTGCTACTTATTGTCATCTTCTGACTAATATTCATAATCTCCCAAGTCCTGCGAATATCAAGCTCGCAAAATCAGGTGAAAATTTAAAAGCGACAAAAGTTGGTGATCTCTGTGCGTCTTTTGAGATGGATGGAAAAATCAATGTGATCAAACTGAGAAGTATTCTTATTGTACCTGGTCTACAACATAACCTTTTATCAGTCAGACGACTGGATTCCAATGGATGCAAGATAATTTTTGAAGAAAGTGTAGCAAAAATTTTCAAGCATGATAAACTTGTAGCAGTTGCATCCGAGTTTGCCAAAATGTATTTAGTGACATTTTCTGTTCAAAATACCTGTGCCAATGCTGCTGAAGTAGATTGTACAAATCTATGGCATAAACGACTGGCGCATATTGGCAATACCAGTTTGAAGTCTCTTAGTGAAATGGTTGATGGCATGAACGGTGTGTGTAAACAAAAACTTATAACCCCGAAATCTCCATGTGAGCACTGTATCCAAGGTAAGATGACTAAATTGCCTCATGTAAAAACTCGCTCAAGGGCTAAGCGCCCCTTGCAGCTTGTCCACAGTGATGTCATGGGTCCAATCAGTCCTACATCATATGATGGTAAGAGATATATACTTACCCTAATAGACGATTACAGTCACTTTACCTATGTGTACACGATCAAAGAAAAGTCAGAGGTATTTGAGTGTTTTAAGAAGTATGAAGCTCTAGCAACTGTTCACTTTAATGAAGAAAAGCCGCTTCAGGTGTGATCGAGGTGGAGAATACTTGTCTTCAGAGATGAGAAAATACTTTGAATTCAAAGGTATACAGTTTGAATATACTATCAGATATACACCCTCTCAAAACGGAGTAAGTGAACGCATGAATAGAACACTAATGGAGCGTGTGTGGTGTATGTTATTAAGTGCAAATGTTTCTAAAGATCTCTGGTCAGAAGCTGTGATGACAGCAGTGTATATTGTTAATAGAAGCCCAACTGTAGCTTTGGATTGTAAAACTCCTGCTGAGGTTTGGTATAGTCAACGTCCAAACTTGTCAAAATTGCGTGTGTTTGGCTGTATTGGCTATGTACGCATTCCTAATGAGCTACTTAAAGGGAAACTGAACAATCGTACCCAAAAGTGCATCATGGTCGGTTATTGCCCCAATGGCTATAGGATGTGGAACCCTATCACGAGAAAGATTGTTTTGGCATATGATGTGTTTTTTGATGAAAATGCCACTTGGAGTGGAGAAAATATGACCACATCCCCAGCAGTGAGAGCACCACTACTTTGTGAAACAGCTACCATTCCATCAGAAGGAAGCCTACTTTCAGGCGAAGCCAGTCATGAAGAGTTGGACAAAGAAACGCCTCCACTATCAGATGAAGCTGAACTTCGTCGCAGCTCACGCCTACGCATGAAACCAAGCTATTTGCAAGATTATGTAGCATTTGCTATGAATGCAGAAAGCTTTCTTGACAATTTGCCTCAAGATTTTGATGATGTCAAGGGTAGACCTGATGAGAGGAACTGGAGGCTAGCTATGGAAGAGGAAATGAATTCCCTCAAGAAAAATGACACTTGGGAACTGACTTCCCTACCCCCTGGTAGGAAATCTATCTCCTGTCGCTGGGTCTTCAGTATCAAGAGAGATCAAGATGGTAATAAGGATTGCTATAAGGCAAGGTTGGTGGTTAAAGGTTGTCAACAGAAGAAAGGTTTTAATTTTAGTGAGACTTATGCCCCAGTAGCACGCATGACTACTGTGAGAACAATGATAGCCATCATTAATCAAGAAGATTTACATGCATGTCAGATGGATGTGAAGAATGCATTTTTGCATGGAACCTTGTCTGAAGAAGTCTACATGCAACAACCCCCTGGTTTTTCAAATAATTTAGAACTTGTTTGCAAGCTCAAGAAATCATTGTATGGCCTCAAGCAGGCACCCAGAGAATGGAACAAGTGCCTTGACACTTTTCTTAGATCACTTGGTTTTCAACCAGTGCAGAATGATCCATTTCTGTACCTACATGTTGTCGGTAATACCAAGGTCCACATGTTGATTTTTGTTGATGATTTGATCATTAGCAGTACTCATATACAACCTCTTGAGAAGATCAAAGCTGCACTTCAAGCTAAATTTGACATGAAAGATCTGGGTAAATTACACTTTTCCTCGGAATAAAAATTGAGAAAAGAAACGATGGTATATATCTTAGTCAACCATCTTATATCAAAAGACTCTTATGCAAATTTAACATGGAAAACTGCAAAATAGCTAAAACTCCAATGGAGACAAAACCCCCTACTGAAGATGGAGGATCAACCTCTATAATTGGCATCAAGCCATACAGAGAGCTCATAGGCAGTTTGATGCACTTAATGTTATGCACCAGACCTGACCTGAGTTTTTCTGTCAATTATTTCAGCAGATTTCAAAGCTGTGCAACTAACACTCATTGGGAGTCACCGAAGCGCATTCTTCGCTATCTACAAGGAACTTCACACCTAGCTCTGCACTTTCCGAAAGAAGAAGGGACACCCCTGATCGCATATGCTGATGCAGATTGGACCAACGATTCCAGTCGTAAGTCAACATCTGGATTTCTTCTGAAAGTGTTTGGTTCAACTGTATCTTGGACAACTAGAAAGCAGCCCACTAATGCCTTGAGTACCTGTGAGGCAGAATTCATTTCACTTGCCAATGCCTGTACTGATGTCTTGTGGCTACGTAGTCTACTACTGGAGCTGGGAATCGACCCCAAAGTGCCCACCATATATGAGGACAACCAGCCTACAATCAAGTGTCTTGAGAAGTGGGAACACAAAAGATTGAAACATATGGATGTGAAATATAATTTTGTAAAGGAGTTAGTGCGTGATAAAGTTCTAAAGATTGAATATGTTCAAAGTGAATTTCAAATTGCTGACATTTTAACCAAAAGCTTAAATGTTTCTAAGTTTAAACAACTATGTAAGTGGCTGGGATTGAATGCATCATAGATTATGTATTCCTACATGATCCCAACATTTACCTCCTTTCACACTCTTGTTTCTTGCCCCCATGTTTAATACATTTGCCTCCTCTCAGTGCACATTTATAGCATGTTAAATTGAGGCGAAGTGTTGGTATAGCAATTTAACATTTATTCATTATTAATACTGGTACATTTTTATGCATATGTTGGTAGTTCTGTTTATAGTATGTTCTTGCCTGATATATATTTAGTATTTTAGTACATATTAATATCTCGTTTAATAAACTACTTTTCAATCCGGTAATGTTTGATGTTCATAGAGTAAACGTTATAAAAACCTGTGGTGGCACGTTTTCACATACTATCCCCCCCCCATTTAATATAGGCTCAATTAAAAAATTCTATTCTACAGGTTTTTCTGGTTGGAAAAATTTATAGGTGATATTAATATTTGGTTATTTTGAGAAAGAAATGGCCAATAATGGGACATATAGCTCACAGTCCCCCTATAATGTTCATCCTACTTTTTTTGAGAGGGGAAATATGATAGTCTAGACCAAACAATTAAGAATGATTGTATGCCACTATATGGCAACTTTAAGTAAACCATTTTTTGTTGATTTTTAAAGAGGAACATGTACTTACCAATCTTTTAGAGTCATAGAAATTCAATGAGGTTAGAATTACTTCTAAAACGCCACAAACAATATTTTTTTAATGGATGCAAAGGTCGAAATCTATAATTGTTTAAATCAGATGGCTGATACTTTCAGTCAGTTATGATAGTAAAATTACTATTTATTGGTTCGTTTGGATATTAATCTAAAAAGCATCTCTAACATTATTTATTCATTGTAATTCACGTAAGAGGTTTGTGTTAGCAATAAGTAGTCTGTCAACAAAGTTATGAGGCACCTAAATTAGACAGTTTACAAAACACCTTAAAAACAATAACAGTAAACAAGCCACGTAAGTAAATATTAGGACTATAGTGTCTGCAAATATTAAGGTATTTAACAGACGCAACTATAAAACTAAATAAGTTCATGAGAAATTCGTTTTTATGTATACTCATTCATATATGTATGATTATAATATGTATAAACATAATATATTTAAAATTAACAAAACACTATTTTACCTCGTATTTGATGTCTGAACAAGGGTTAAGTCTCGGTTTCTGGAATAAAGGCTTGGAGATTGAAGGTATGTTGAACTTTAGGCAACACGCTCTAGTGAAGAGAATGACAACTAAATCATGAAACGCGTGTTTAATTAAATAGACGCTCAAAATGTTGTAATAGTTGGTTAACAGTGCTTTCGCAGAAATTAGAACACAATCAAAGATTTAGCAGAAACAACAACCGTGTTTATTCGTTACAGCCTATCAAAAAATGTATATCTAATATCTAGCTGGAAACAGGGCGGTATGCAAAAAGTATAGTGAATGCATAGTGGACCGATAGTAAGGTCCCAAGAACACTATTGCTCCACCACAAATAAGCATCAGGAGCAGGAAAATATATTTATGAACACACAAAAATTCTTTAGAAAAAAATCACAAAATTAAGGGCATGAAATGCAATTTTTTAGATTGCACGAGATCCTTCAGAAGGTTTAGGAGCCGGAGCCAGCAGAGCAAGCGCTAGGTTATTTTGCGCCCTAGCCAAAGCTAACAAACTGTACCCCATTCCCCAGGGCCGTAGCCAGCCAATAATTTCAGGGGAGGTTAGGTGAGCACATCCCCCAATTGCTGGAAGCTAAAAAAAATTCTAAATGATAAACATTTCTAAACGCTCTCTTAAGTGTTTTACTTTCATGGTAAAATAACTACTTAGCTGCTGAAGGCTTGGAAAATTTCTAAATATTACCACTATTTGAAGCTCTGTGGAGTGTTTTATGCGGTAAAAGCCCCAAAATGCCGAAGGCTAGGAAAATTTCTAAACATTTAACACCTCTAGAAGCTCTCTGGAGTGCTTTTTATGGTAACACAGCCCCCTAATTTGGCTTTGTATCTTAATTTTGATATTGTTTGAACCATAAATAAAGCCATTATATTTTGTTCATAAAATTTCGTGGGGAGATTTGAACCCCCAAAACCCCTCCTGGTTACAGCCTTGCCTTTCCCTCCCCTCCAACCCAAATAGATAATTTCAATTTTTCAAAACATTTATTTTGTAAAACAATTAAAAAGCACAGAACTTAAAACTTGCTCACTGACTATAAATTGCGAGAATAAGTACTAAATACAACAACTTTTGATTATTTTTTTAAAACACAAATGTCTTAGCACACAAATCATTCGAATTATCATGAGAATTGTGATATTGAATTTAAGTCACTTAAAAATTTCAGATTCAAACATAAAATTTAACTTTTTTGCATTTTTCTTAGCAAATGTTATCACCAATTTCTTCAAGTCGAGTGCTGATGCTTGGAAATTTTCAATTGATATAGTTGCTAAGCCAACTAATTTATTTTGCAACATTGTTGAACATATGTAGGTTTTTATAAGTTTGAGCTCTGAGAAACTCCGCTCACCACTTGTCACTGATAGGTACCGTACTGGAAATTAAAGAAGGATCTTTATAGCAACAGTAACATTAGGCATATTATCCAGGAGTTTCTGTTTTAGTATTAATAAAAGTTCCTCTTGTAATGACATAGACTTTGGAAGTCTTCCTAGCTATAACTATATATTCACAACACATATTTTCAACATCAATATAATTTTCACTGTGCATCAACGATTTTTCTAAAATTTTGTAGGCTTTGAATAAATCTTCGGTAGATTTTTTGTTGACACTGTGTGTATTATACAAGAAGCCAAATAAGGAATTATATTTTTGTAGTTGTTGTATTTTATGGCCATGTATAAGACAGCATAGTTGAAACCAACTTTGTATTTCTGCTTTGGATTTTGAGGTGCCTCATCTTGGGCTTAATACTCAAACTGCCGGTTCTTTCTCCTTTTCCTTACTTGTTCTGACTCAAAGTTTGGTAGTATTTCTACATCCTTTGCAAGTTCAGTAGCATCATCAGAACTTGTTGAAAATCGTCCTCACACCTGTAGCCCGCAAGATAATTCTTGGTCACTTGCAATTGGCTTGAAGCTGAATTCAGATCAGCTTCTTTATTTTGTAGTAACTTGCTTGTAAAATGACTTCAAAAAGGAAGTTTTACCATGTAACAAGTGATACCACGAATTTGAACGTAAAAATTGCATCAGCAAAAGCCTTAGCTTCTATTTGGAAAGTATTTCCAGATAAACCTTTTAGGTTTATGTCATCAGATATCTCTATTAAAGCATCACATATACTACCAAGATGATATATCAGTGGTTTAAAAGCATCAATATGACTCTGCCATCTCGTTTCACTCAATGGCTTGACATCTATACCCAAGTCTGATACACGATAGGTTCTGGAAAAAAATCATAGAGAGTGAAAAAAGATCTATTAAAAGGATACCTAGATAAAAACCAGAATAATTATATACATTATTGCCAGTTGCATCTTAAACAAGTGTTAGTATAGAAAAACTAATCTGTATCAAACTGTACTCATCAATTCAAAGGTTAGTAATACGCCCCTCTGAGGCCTGAGCCCTGGGTGTCTGCCTAGTTGGCCTAGTGGTAAAGCTGGGCTGGGCCTCTGAACCAGCGGGGTCACCGGGCTGCAGCTCCTGTAGCCCTTCCCCCTTAATCCGGCACTGCCTAGAGTATAGGAACTGCTCAAACATCTTTGCTTCTCACCAACCAAGTTAATAATGTTTAGATCTTTAAAGTCCAAATTACTGTATACGTTGTCACACTTACACCCACAAGTAGTTGACCATCCCTCACTCATCAATAAGCGTGAAGAGCAAAGTAGTAGGCAAGCTAACAAAGGTTCTAAGGAGCTAATACCTCTTAAGCCTGGGGGATCTCATTTACTATAAGAATAAATTTAATTATTCTATGGACCATTGGAGCAAGGGAGTAATCATAAATAACCTTCACTTTAGGTCTTATTTAATACGAAGTCAGTCTGGCAATATAAGCTGTAAAGGTAGTAGAAAGTTCTGTAGACTGTGTTTCTGAGAGGTGCTGCCAACTAAACATAGTCACCACGAAGAGGGGAATAATGGCACACAATATGGACCTAATGATAATTCTATCAGCAAGAATGGTTTTATATATCCTGATACAGAAGAGAGCCATATTCGTCGGGTGAATTGAGGGAGTGTAATGAAGATCTTATGTCTGTGTTACAAGCTGAAGAACACTCTTCTCCAACCACTACAATACTGGTAACTAGAAGTGACTGGGAGGTAAGGCCACCAAAATAACTTGATGGTGTTGTGGGTCTCTGATTAGAGATGTGCATTGTAGGGTTACTCAAATTTCAATGTTTAGAATATCTGAGAGAAGTTGTGAAATATGTCAGTACAAGTGTTCATGTGTATAGACTGTCTAAGATTCTGCAAGGAGGGGTAGGATGGTTATGTATGGTCGTGAGTGCAATATGCCCCCCCCCCTCGCCCACACACACACATATATAGTTTGTATATGCCCAGTATCGTGTGTATTAATTGACACTTTGTAACTGGTAATATACTTATAAGTGTAATACCAATCTTAAATAAATTGTCAAGTTTATCAATAATTGTTCTAAGGTTAAAACCTAAAAGGTTATAAGCTTGTAGGAACTATTACTATATTAGCCTACGTAAATTTATTTAAAGAAACAATAATTCACGAGTGTTGAGCTCATTAATTAAGCTCTTCAAACCTTTACCTAAAACTTTTATTTTATTTAACGAATTATACATTGATGTGTCTCATATATTCATACAGATTAACGAACGGTGTAAAAATGCTACATTGCTTTGTATATTCGAAAAAGAGAAAAATATTCCCGAAAGTTTTCTTCTCTACTACATGATGGTGTGCAGATGACAGCAAAAAAATTTCAGCCACTGATGTCCATCCAGTTATATTAAATAAATCAATGGTTCAAAAAGTACACGTTAAATATTTCAGATCACTGAAATAAATAATGGTAAATGTTATAATATATTAATGAATTACAATTATTTAGATTAATACATCACAATATAGTTAAGATAGGGTCATAGTGTAATCTTACAAGGTAATGCTGCATTAGTGATGTAAATTATTCCACCTACTATACAACTACATTATCTACTACCCCTAGGGTACTCCATTGATCTCTATAATATAACTGGATAGACATCGGTGTGTGAAAATTTCGAGCTGTCGTATACATAACATTGTGTAAGAAAGAAGGAAAGTTTAGGGTATTTCTTTTTCTCTAAGCCCATACAAGGCAATGTGGCATTTCTACATCATTCATTAATTTGATTGAATATATGAGATATGAAATAAATGTGTCAGTAAAAGCTTGGAACAGCATAAAAAAGTTCGAACTGGTGAGTTTTTTCTTTAAATAAGTTGATGTAGGCTTTTATATATACGATGATTTTTTAAGGAAGCTCGTTTGGAAAGCTTTATCTCGTACCAGAATCTTACCCTATAGTAGTGTTTAGGTATGATAAAAGATCTTCCAGAAGGAAATTTATACTTCCGTTCTAAATGGCCGTTTATCCTACCAAAACATTGATATATGATAGTATTGTGGTACCAAATAAAGCCTTACTAAAATTAGGGTTTAGTAGATAGCGTACTTCTATCAAGCCTATAACCTAAATTATCGTTTGAAAGTAAGACTTCCACACAAAGTATGTCATTCAAACAAATGTAATATAGTTTTTAGCTAACTCGTTTCATTATAGTTATCTAACTTTCAACATAATATAGATTCGGAAAGCAATATACAAGATATAAGCCAACATTTTATTTAAAAATATGGTAATATAATATTTTCTACAAGCCTACAACCTAAGTGATCGTTTGAACGTATGGCAACTACACAATATTTGTCTTTCAAACAAATGCAATATAGTTTTTTAGATACGTTAGTCATTAAATTTAAGGAGCATTCAATCTGGTTTCTGAAACCAATATACAAGCTAATAGCCAACTTTAAATATAAGTGTAATCTTGTCAGACTGTAAACAATATGGATAATAGCTACTTATTTAAATATAGTATAGATTAAATTCGTATTGGTACAGTATTACCTGTAAAACTGAATCGTATATTCTTTAATTTAAATGTTTCTTCAGGCAAGTGTGGTATAATACTTCATTATTTTTTAAAGAATAACACTTTTATTCATCAGATACATGTTTTCGCATAAGAACTTTGAATGAAATCGTTAAAATCTTTTCCCCCCACAAAGAAGCAGACGATAAACTTAAGCGTCACCCTTTTGTCCTTGGCAATGCATATGTTATTGTTCATCCAGTATAATATAGATATAACTAGGGTTCTCATAATGACCTCCCGAATATACACCATGTCTAAACCGTACTCGGTGATATCTATAATAATACTTGCTTGACATAGACACACCTTAGCACAAGACCAAAAGATAAATAAACATATCATAATGAAATATTAATTACTATAATGAAATAAGTTAGCTAACAACTTGATTACATTTGTTTTAATAGCAAACTTTGTGTAGAGGTCTTACGTTAAAACGATCATTCTAGTTATAGGCTTGTAGTAAGTGTTACTATACCCTGATTTTGGTAGGAAGCCCGTTCTGGAAGATTTTATTTCATATCAGAATTCTATTGTATATTAGTATTTTGGTAGGATAAATGGCCTTCTAGAACGGTATTAGGAAGTACCTTCTGGAAGGTCTTTTACACTACCAAAATACTACAATACGGTAGGTTTCCGGTACGAAATATATATGCTCTTCCAAAATCATGGAATATAATTAGCCTACATCAACTTATTTAAAGAAACAAGTCATCAGCTTTAGAACTTAGTTATACTGTTCAAACCTTTTATTAACCTATTTATTTCATTTAACTATAACATAATATATTGATGTGTCTCATATATTCATAAAATCAGCGAACGAAGTCAAAATGCCTCATTGCCTTCAATGTGTGTAGGAGAGAAAGATATATCCGAAAGTGTATTTTTCTCTTACACAATTTTGTGCAGATGTCAGCTCGAAAATAATTTTAGTCTTTGATGTCCATCCAATTTTTTTTATAGAGATCAATGACCATACCACATAACATTTTAATTCGAATTGGTCGTTTGCAATTCCACCAAGTTCTTCTATATTTATATCACTCTAGCTAGATGACGTTATATTGTGTGGACTTCGTGCCGGGAATTTCCGGACATCAATGAGCTTTCCTGAAAGGTTTGTGTAGCATTGGGCATACCTGAAGATCTCCTGTTTCGGGTGAAATATAACCGATGGACATTTTTGCGGAAATTTTATAGCGATCGTCTGCATACTGTTGAATATGAGAGCAGGAAGCTTTTGGATATTTCTTTTTTCTCTTACACACATATAAGGCAGTGTGTCATTTTGACATAGATCATTAAATTTGATTGAATTTATGAGATGTATCAATGAAAGATTAATTTAATTAAATAAATGTGAAAATAAAAGGTTTGAAAATCACAACAAAGTTCGAAACTTGTAAACTGTTCTCTAATTAATTTTATGTAGGCTAATATAGTAATAATTTCTCTAAGTCCTGTCGATCTTTAATCTTTTGGACATATATTTGTTAGTATTTTAAATTTGTGCCTGTGTTGGATTTATTCTAGTATTCACCCAAATAGTGGATTCAGGGTAGGGGTACCGGGGCACGTGACCTGTCGTTTTTAAGTAAATTCAAACAAATTGTTAAATTCCCGTTTGCTATAAATAATTTTCTTGGAATCCCGCTTACTCGGTTCATTCAAAGAAACATCCTTCGTTTTACAATAACACATTTAATGTAGGAAACAAATGTTATTGGAAATGTATATAGCTATTTTAACACTCAAGATGAGTAGTAATAGCCAGGGTATGTTCAGAAAGTGCAAATATGAGAAGGGGTAACTATTTTAGAGGTATTTACGTAGAGTATATGACGCACGACAGTGACGTCACAAGAGCATGATATTTATTAATAGAATAAATCAGGTTTGAATATCAAAATATTCTGTGACATCAAAAGAGTATAATGTTTGAGGGTAGGGAGTAACTATGTTAGAGGGATTCAAAAGTGTTTAACGTAGAATAGGTGACGTATGACAGTAACATCACAAGAGAATGACGTTTATTAATTGAATACAATCAGGTTTGAATGAATTATAATATTCTGTGGCATCAAGAGAGTATGACGTTTGAGGGAGCGGGTAACTATGTTAGAGTTATTTAAAAGTGTCTTATATTGTATAGGTGACTTATGACAGTGACGTCACAAGAGTATGACGTTTGCTAATGATGTTATCTTTAGATAGATTTCAAAGTGTTATAAGACTTAATTAAAAAAGTAAGTTATATAACTCGATTAAAAAGGAGATGCACAAAACACCGTATCCGTCAATACTCTGTGTGTCATATTTATTAATGACGTTATATTTAAATAGTAGGGAAATATTACGATAAATGAAAGATAAACTTTTTTACATTTTATTGTTACTATTAAAAAAAACATATTTTTCACAATTCAATATTGCTATGCATAAAAATACAAAGATCATCAACAACTATAGATAGTCAAAATATAGGATAGGATAGGATCGGAGGGGTCGACAAACGATTTGGAGGTCAGGACATTGTCTATGAATACCAATACATTAGGATGGTTGAGATATTTTACATGGTGTATGATATATTTTTCAAGACAGTACGAAGTTTTTAATTCGTCCGTAGACAAGTATATCTGAATATTTTTTTTCGCTCAGGCTCAATTTCCACACGCCGAAAAGTTTTTCACAACTATGATAAAGTCGTTCATGTTCGACTCAAAGTTTACACAGTTCTCTACACAATCGGTCTAAAACAGCATTTCTTTGAGGGAAAAGTTCCATTAGGGAACGATGAGTATTAGACGCTTATAATTTGACGAAAACATCACGTGAACGTAAATTTTTCTGTTAGGAAAGAGACCCACCGCTACGTGTTTGTTCTGTTTGTCGTTTAGGTAGAAAGTCTTATTCGCCAACGACGGTTGTGAACCCTCGGGTTGATCTTTGGTGATGGACGGGGGATGGTCCTCCACAATATTACAGCTGCACGTCACCTTATCCATCGATGTCTACATCTGTATTGATGACCTGTAATCAACAGTTGTCACAATTTAAGCTAGTATCGTCGTCATCGTTTTGACCAACTGGACAAAATTTATATAATTTCTCGACGCTGTGAAATCTGATGAATCGTTCCAAGGCGTTTGCATTTTTTAACGCGCACGGGGTGATGTCGTGACAGGGAGCGGGTACATCCCCAACAATTTGAGTTGATCAAATTTACAAAGGGGCATTTATAGTCCTCGCGTAGAGGGATGAATGTCCACCCTGTGAGATGGGACAAAAAATTGCATTTATGTTTATTATATGCGTAAATTACGACGGCTTTATTTAAATTTTTCTTTAGAATTGGACCCAGTTTGGAGTAGCAAAGTCAGGTGGTTTTATTGAATAGATAACATGAGGATTGTTTCTCGTCAATGAAAACTATTGCTAGCTCAGTGACCACCCACTCCTTTTTTGAGTTGACGATAAATGAAAAATCAAAGATGGCCGACATGATTATGTTCACCCGTCCGATAATTGGTTACAAATTATTAAATAAAATTAGAGTATACCTTTTATACTTAATTCTGGAACATACGTCTGGACACCCCTGGTCGTACACTTTGAACAGCTGCCGAAGTGACGTTTGAACAATGTGACGGCCAGTCGGTCGTTCTTGCACAAGTTGACGGTTGAGAACAGGTCTGTGAATCTCCTAAGGCTCCAGCCGTCGGCCATGGCAACGGCAAACAGACAGCAATACTGGCTGCACACACCGGACGCTATGGCTTGGAGTCGTTTTAAATTGTACATCCATCGTCCCGAGTGCTTATTTATGAGTCTAGTCATCGTTAGGCTCGGTCGTCTGGCATAGGTATCAAAATTCACCCCAAATTTGGAAAAATATAGAGCCACCTAGTGGGATCCGGGTTTAGTATGAGGGTCAAGATTGACAGCAAATAAGGCGGGACGAGTGAAAATTTGCGGTAATTTGTTCCGAAATTTTACGCTGTGTTAGTGTGTCTATGTGATGCGAATTCGTGGTGCTAATAATTAATTTTCACTTCTCGATTAGAATCTATAAACATCGTCCCCTCATACTTAGATTAGAACAAACAGGTTATGGCTGTATCAAGGTCTGTCTTGAACTGTAGCTCAAATCTCACGTTCCCCTCTGTCTGAAGGCTAGTGTGCGAGTCCTCTCCTGCACTGTTTGGAGTCCAGTCGCATGGCACCATAAAGTAACCTTTATTGAACATTTCTCCCGTGATTAAATGTATGTTGTTTTAGTGGTGTATGCCCAATCCTGAAAACAATGAGTCATAGGCGAGGGTGGACGTGTCGACGTTTTCAAAATTCATCAAAATGAGCAAATGTTGTTGGATCCCGTTTACATATAGGACAAAATGATCCTGGTGTCTATGAATGAGTTGAAATGGATTTGTGTTCAAACTGCCCACAAATGCATCGTTAGACACCATAGTGAATAAAACAATTTTAGGGATACCACCTTGGATAACATTGTTTAGGATCACAGAATTGGATCCTTTGGATACGGTCACAGACTTGACGTCCACCCGATTGATGTTGTATTGGGCCCGCTTTCGTAATAGTGTATTTTCTATAGCAAGTGAAATAGTGGGCAACACATCTATATGTTTGACAAAGAGGTTGGTGTCTAAAATTTTCAACCGGACATAGGTGTTTAAATTGCTCGCGTCTGTGAGAAGATAAAATTCCCTATTGTTGCGAATTAAATTTAACGTGCATGGATAATTTTTCCAATAGCAATTGTGAAATATTAAGGCCCTGCCTACCCATAAATGCACGGTTCTAAACAAAAGAATTTAAAACAAAATATATTTAATAATTCAACATTGTTGTTTTTTATTTATTTTAGTAACATATCTGGGCATCTTTCATAATTCTTATGGAATTTTCAAACCATGCTAAAAATAGTTATTGAAATATTTTCATTAAAATGTTTCCATTTCAATGCATTTTAAATGGGAAAACAAAAATTATTAATGGATTTATTTATTTTCTTTGTACAATTAAGCTAGAGTGTTTGTTTATAACATACTATTTAATGAATAATTTCTTTTTCTTTTTAGACATATTTTTTAATTTGGGTTAGCTTCAATAATCACGACGATATTGAGCTCTAACGACTCCCAAGTCGACCCTCTAGTCAAAATACATGGTTTTAAATACAACTTTTCCTTCTGCAACTAGTTGTCATAGCTGATAATAGGTGCCGTTAGTATGATCATTACCCATTTACAAGCTAGTATCATTTTGCAAGCGTTGGCTAACCTGCTGTATCGGAATGCAGGCGACAATGGAGGGTTAAACTAATCTCTGTGACCTTCTTGAGTCAAAGAAACATTAAAACCATGTACGTTAGGATAAGAAGGGCCAATGTCAAATTATGAAAATTTGCGTAATTAAATATAAACAACTAAACATCTTAATATATTCAGTAACTAAAATACTCACAAAGTCTTCCTGCTGTGTGAATAAATATAGTTGGTCCCTACTTACTTCAATGAGAGTATTACTCTAGTGATACATTATTTTCAAAGAAAAAGCCACATGCTTCTCCATACACAAAGTTTTATGACATTGCCCCTTATTTACCTGAGACAGTAAAACATGTAAAATTCTTCACTCTTATCTTATATTCTTTCTTGGGTTTTTTCATTCTTTAGCACTACACGTTGTAATAATAAGAGTTAATATTCAAAGTATATGAAAACTACTGTACATTGAATTTTTAATCCACTATTATAATAAATAAAAATAAACATTCCTGCTCATATCAAACATAGTTATTTTAAATAAAATTTGGTCTAAATGTAATTTGGAGACGTTCTCAGTATAATTTTATATACTAGTTTTTATTTTACGGTCTAGGATTTGACTCTCATTGGACTTTGGAATAAGTTATTTTTCAAAAAGTTAATGAACAAAGTTTTTGGTAGTCAAGATGTGAAAATGTTAATTTTATTTTATTAGCGTGTTAAATGTGATTACTTTTAATTTGAACCTGTTGCAGTCTCGCAGTCTGTGCGCTCGTTTCGGAAGAAATGTATCGAATCCCGAACAATAAGTAGCCACGGTGATTACTTTTTATATAATTAACAATATGTGACCTTTGTTGCTTTCGAACAAAATCCAAGGGATTGTATAAATTTTGAGGTTGAGAAGTATTTACAAAATATTATTTTATATCCTTGTGAATAACAAGTTTATGAAGAAAGGGCGCACAAAGAAAATCAAAGATATAATTGATTATTTAACTTCTTGTAGTAAAGGGTAAGTTTTTTTTAATGGTATGCATATTACTGGCGCTTAGGCTATCTGTATCTACTAATTTAAGTACAATGGATGAGCAGCGATACTATTTTATTTACTGTAGAAATAATATCAAAATTAAGATACAAATAAATATTTCTATATAACAATGCAGCGATTATTCTGATATTTCAAGTACTTTTTTTTAAAAGAAAAGCTCTTAGCTGAAAGTAAATGTTACTAACACTCTGTAACGCACTTATTGTATGTTCAAAATCTCTTGTGCCTTGGCCGAGTTCGTATCACGCTAGTACTAAGTAATTTCAACCTAACAGGGAATCGAACTAGTCAAGTTATTGAGCTGATTAATTTACGCACTCAGTGCTCAGTCATAGCACTTTAGCAATATTGACCACGACATGAAGCCGATGATAAGTAAAATATATTTAAAACCATTAGAGTTAATGAACTTTTGTGTTCCCTATGCCATAAAGTAAGTAAGTAGTTGATACCCGACCGCCTCTGTTGTATAGTGGTCAGATTTACTGTCTTCAGATACTGAAGTCCCAAGTTCGATCCCCAGTGCCCCTAATTGTGTCTGTGAAGCAGTGGGTCTGAAACGGAACCAAAATCAACCTCGTGAGGACAAATGAGGAAATAATTGAATGAATAAGTAGCGCTTCAGTCTAGAAAACTGAGATAGAAGTCTGGAGGGCTCGTTGTGCTAACCACATGGCACCCTCAGCTTGAAAATGTTGGCCCTATCTTTGCCAACATACGGCAGCCTCTCGATTGGTATAGCCTGCTTGCAGGCTGACACCATGGAGATATTACTCAAGTTAAACTCTACCAATAGGATAAAAAATTATTCCCAAAAACATTTATTTCTGGAAAATTGTGTAAATCCTATAGATGTTTGAAAACTGTAAACACTGTATTAAATAACAGATACCCACTTCAGTGGCTGAGTGGTCTAAGGTGTCACTAGTGTTAAATTGGCCTGCTGATAGCGGAGCACTTGGGGTGCAAATCCTGGTCGAGTCTATTGAGGGTAGTTTTTCCTAAATTGTTTCCCCATCTTCCAAAATAAAAATGCTGGTAGATAACCTCTCAAATGCTTCTTTCCTCATTACCACCCAATTATATTATCATATATGCGTATAACATGAACAGGTAGTATGACGTGGTGATATCAGTAATAAAAATAACAGATATATTTATAGTCAAAATTGTTATAGTCTTAGAAATGAAACCGCTTTTAAAATATGTTATTGCCTCCTTAGCCTTTAAATTTTAAAAATTAGCCAAAGCACAGTGGCCAAATTTAGCACATTAAATTTTAGTTATTTTTTATTTTACCTGCTTACTAATAAACTCAAATAAATGGTACAACAAAATCGTATAGGTTATTTATTATAGTTAGTGACAAAACCTTCAAAAATAAGTTATCTCTAATTTTACCTTAAATAAATTTTTCTCTGATAAATAAGTGTACATTATTATTTATCACTACCCCCACCAGATATTTATTTGAAAAAATTTCAATAGTGGTACAACAGCATTAACCTGGAGTCACGTGACACTTTGATAGGCTAATTACTCAAAATGGGTACGGGTACAAAACTTTCTCTTTGTGGTACAAAACGGTACAAAACTATTATAAAACTTTGGCATCAAAAAAAGTTCAAAATCAAAAGGGGTACAACCGCATTTACCTGGAGTACGTGGAGTACTCACTTTGATATGCTAATTACTCAAAACGGGTACGGGTACAATACTTTTTCTTTCTGGTACAAAACGGTACAAAACTAGTACAAAACTTTGGCATCAAAAAAAGTTCAAAATCAAAAGGGGTACAACCGCATTTACCTGGAGTACGTGGAGTACTCACTTTGATATGCTAATTACTCAAAACGGGTACGGGTACAATACTTTTTCTTTCTGGTACAAAACGGTACAAAACTAGTACAAAACTTTGGCATCAAAAAAAGTTCAAAATTAAAAAGTAGTAAAACAGCATTAACCTTGAGTCACCACTTTGATATGCTAATTACTCAAAATGGGTACGGATACAAAACTTTGGCATCAAAAAAGTTCAAAATTCAAAAGTGGTACAACTGCATTAACCTAGGGTCACCACTTTGATATGCTAATTACTCAAAATGGGTACGGGTACAAAATGGTACAAAACTAGTACAAAACTTTGGTATAAAAAAAAAATCCAAAAGTTGTACAACAGCATTAACCTGGAGTCACCACGTTGATATGCTAATTACTCAAAACGGGTACGGGTACAAAACGGTACAAAACTAGTACTAAACTTTGGCATCAAAAAGGTTCTAAATTCAAAAGTGGTATTACAGGTTAATGGACGTCTAGCTGACTGGAATGAATAAGCTAATTTTTCTGCTCGAGAGTGTGATTGTATCTTGACGTTATGTCTCCCCACGTTTAGTCAAACTTGGTCGCCTACACACTTTACGGTCCGGCACTACACTTCTTATCTCTCTCAATTCTTGGAAAAAAGTTTGCTTGCTGCTTTTACTGATTTCCGGTCGTGGTCGCCAGTCTCCCAATTGTTTAAACAAACCAGTAATTCTGCCAACCTGATGGCTGGAATCCACCAGTTTGTATAAAGTTAGCAACGCCATCTATTTTAGAGCTGAAAGCTCAACACACCGCCAGAGAGGGTAGGCAGGGCCTTAAATAAGTCGGTGTTTAAACGTCCCACCAAGTCGACCGGATGTTTTAACAAGAATATCTCGTGGCGAAGCCTTTGTTCTCTGTGGATGAAGCGAGTTCACAGTCAGTGGCAGGGGGATCCAAAAACCACATACTGTTCACCAGGTGGGTCTCGGAGTCGTCTCGACCGTAATTAGTTAAATTATCTAAATAAGCCCTTTAAACATATTTGTCTATGGAGGTTGTTATGGGTGTTTCGTTGAGAGATAGTGATTTGACTGAATAAAGATATTAAGTTGTTGACACATACAATTTTAATGTCGGCCGCAACTGGTATCTCGTCCCCTTTTACAAGTTGAATACGAAGATATAATTTAATCGAAGAGAGGTCGCGAAAGTACTCACCGTCTCCGGGACAGAAGAACTCTAATTGATCGTCGTTGTCCACGGAAGTGATGGGCTTGTATTCAACCACTTTAATATTTTTCATTACCGTTTTAATGCATTTTTCGTCTAAAAGTTCGAGTTATGTTTTCGAACACTCCATAATTAGTTGAAAATATCTTTTTTAGCTCTCTTGTTTCCTTTTCCTCTAGCGTCCACATTCGAATGAAGTCGTTTACGCTTTTTAACCCTTTTTAAGCCGCGTCCCACGTCCGCCTAAGTGACCCGCTTTTTAAATATATCACCCAATTTTGGCCGGGTTCCTTTGTGGCTATATCGGCCAGTATGTGTGAACCTGTCTGTAACGTCTGTTTTCATACTGCTTTACCGCCCTCAAAAACGACGGGTTGACAAATCGAATTAGTACGACCAAGAACGATCCGAGGCCTCACCGTCTTTGCATTTGATAACTGGCGTGATAGACAGGACCAATGTTTTCTCTCTCACCCTCCATTGTTAAGACTAAGCTACGCTACTACCTCTCGTATCTATTTATCTAGATTTTCTCTAAAATATAAAACCACTGTGGTGGGCACGGGACCCGATTGAAAGTTCACTTGTTCACCAAACTTTGGGTATAAGCCTATACTTATGGAGTTAAAATCACATTTCTCGACCGGAAAATAGAATATAAAAAATAAATCGTGATGTGTGTTGGCAAAGAGGAATTGTATGATTCTAATCTTGTAGAGGAAACGAAACACGTCCCACTTTTGTCACTACGACATATGCCGTCAAGTTTTTATTCTAGGATAAAATGTTATTTTCGAGACTTTCAAACGCTACGGGATAGAATAAATCGGCTAGGCCCACCTCCCACCAATCGTGACTTAGCCGTATGGATTGTGCCAATTTTGTCGTATAGTAAGAAAGTATTTTATTTGAGTAATAATCGGCGCTCCAATCTGACAGCAGTGCTACATAAAACTGACTCATATTAATGTGTTTAGTGTCCGACGCCGGTACTCAGCTATTAAAAGTATTGTCGTATCCTTTCCACTCAACTAGATGATGTTTAATGTCCTTAATTTTCTTACTCTGCACTATTTTATATATTTAAAAAATCGTCGGAGGACGAACGTGAAATAATTCATAGTTATAAAAAAAATGCCCCTCAATGGGACTCCCCTGGAGATCCTGTAACGAATAGACCGGTTGGGGAAGTCTAGTTATTACTTTAACTAAGCTAAATATTTCTCGGGTAAAATTAGACTAGTATCCTTTGTCAAAAATATTTTTCTCTTTACTTATGCGCATATGATCCCCCACCTTGAAAAAAAATCACAATTTAAATTTATCCCACTGTTGTCGGAGTCGTAATAGTATTTTAAGGACGTGAATAGGCTTGACTGACGCTGGCGCCATTCCTATGATCTAATGAACAAGAGCGTTATAATTTTGAACTAGCCTGTCCATCACATCAATGTAGTTGTGAGTGTGTAATGCGGTGAAATATTTCCACATTTTAGTTTATAGTGTACGATTGAAACGTTCCACAACGGCCCCCTATATGTCTGGATTATGCAAATGATAAAAATGAACGCCCGCTTGTTTCAAAAAGGTTCGAAATTTAGTATTTAAAAATTCCCTTCACTTGTCCGAATGAATTGCTGCAATATTCTCTCAGATGTATAATAGTAATTAACGTAATTGTCTTTATCCGCATCTGTTTTTACCTATCCGGGGTATCCCGACGCCTCCTATTTGATCTCGAGGAACTTGTTTATATACTCGACAACCAGTCCTCCTTCTTTGGTTTTAGGGTCAAACAGGGTAATTTTATATTCCCAAAATTCATGCACTATAACTACCTTTGTAGCCCATTTCTAGGGCTACTTGAACCTCGTCTACTATCCATGTGCTTCTAAGAGTTTGTCAGAGTCGTTGTGTGTATAATCACCTTGTTTCATCTCGTTTGCACAAGAGGAGCATAAACAAAACATTAGCTTTGATTGAGTCTTGTAAGGTAGTACGGGGTGGAACAATTTTCTAGGAAGCAAAACAATACATTTAATTAGACTCTCTCGGTGTACAGCGTCATAGAGACAGTCGTCGCTGACAAAAATATTTATAGTATGACCTACAGGAAATTAATAATATTTGTCCACCCACGTGTACAAACTACATACATAAATTATATCCTATTTTCTCGTTGGCGTTAGTCTTATAGTGTAAGTCATAAATTCACAACGTCCACTGTACAGTGCATCACGTGGATTTAGGGGAGCAGTTCGAATCATATTGTGATTTTTTAGATCGACGTCTAATTCCGTGTCTTCAGTTAGTATTTTGTCAAAGTCGCACTTTTTCATAGTTATTACAATGTACCCTGAGGCTCTAAATACTCAATTTCAAAACAAAGTGCACTCGTATCGTGCATCGAGAGTCTCGTTCGTCCCTGTTATAGTGGTTATAGTGGCGTCACTGTTTAAAATACATGTATACCCGGGAAGAAACAACCGTCAAACTCAAATATCTCCCTCGTCATCTCACAATTACCGTCCCAACTTCCTGCCCAGGATTTCTATCTCACGTCAGTTGAAGGCATGTTGTACGTGAATATCGGAGCGGGTTTTCTGCAGATAGACTAACCAATTTAGAGCTTTCGAAAAATGTATGTCACTGCACCTGTATCCTCCTTTAGGCGGGATGGCTATAGTATCGGGAGCTAAAAAAAGTTTTCTAAATAATTGATTGAACGCTGACGATATGGTGATTGATTCCCTAAGCACGTCCGTTGAAACTAAATCTAGAAATAGATGGTGAAATGTACGCCAACCCTTGCGTAATACACTTCATATACACAAAAGGCCTCTAACGCTGACTTATTATCGAATACATAACCCTGCGCTAGCTTCTCCACGTACCATACCATAAAGTTATTTCGCTCATCCGGTTTCATATAATCCGCGCCAAACATTTCAGGACCAAGCATTTCTCCAATTTAAATTAAATTTTCTTCTAAATTGAACAGATAGGGTTAGTGACCATTTTTGCAGTCTAATCCAAACGCTTTCGGGATCTGTCGCAGTGGCATAGGTAGAAAAATTAGGCTGTCTTTAAATTTTAAATGGCTCATTATCATGCAGAATATTTTAATTCTATCCGTGGTGGTTTTAGGGTTACAGTTTATTGACATAAACCTATTTAGGATAAATATTGCGTCGAAGCCACGCGAGTTGTTTGCAAGACAAACAATTTTATTGGAAAACGGCCTCAGTCATCTCAGGTATTTGATAAAACCGTCTACCAGATTCTCTCAAAAGTAATTAGATCGTTTCCCTCATTGTTCGCAATTCTCGTCCATATTATCGTTAAATTCGCATTTTGCACAATAATGTTGCACGTAAAGAAAATTCGTTTTTGTGTAAAAACAGTCGTCGGCTATAACGCAATCTTGCTTTGTCTCGAAATCGTAAAATACCATTAGATATTTATAGTCAAATTCTTTTCGACTCAACCTCTGGATGTAACAACGATGAGGGTTGTCTTTATTGTGTTTGAACGTCTCGCAATAGGATTTAAAACATTCGTGTCTTTCACCTTTCATGCTATCACAGGTAATACACACTTGTTTTAATTTACAAACAGAATTTTTACCCTCAATTTTATTATATTTATGATAAATGAAACAGGTGGATGATTTGAAATTTCTGTTACAGTCACTACAGTATATAATTTCGTTCGAAAGCAAACATGGTTGATTAGACATACAAATATAACATTTACCTTTAAATGAATGTCTCCCACCTCTTTTAAAGCCGGCATTACATCCGTCGCAAAAGTATCGAACTGAAAAAACGGCCGCCATATTAATTATTACGTTGAAGTGACGCGTGACGTCATCGTACAATAGGTTGATGTATCTAATTGAAGACGATACCCCCTCTTACCACAACCCATTGACCGTCGAGAGGGTATTTTACACGCGTAATTTATATTGGTCACCAAAAAATCGTTGAAATTTATTTAGATGTTTGCGCCCCCCTCCCCTGATAAATCTATGCGCGTTTTTTGAGAGAATATCATCTATTGTATTGTTCCTTTTAAACCCCTTATTATATGAATTATAATTAATATGATTAGTGATTTTGGCTATAGCTATTACAATAGCGCGTGCTAAACAATTCGTCAATGATTTAATAACGACTAAGCTCCTTTATTGGCGACTCAGATAATCGTTTAAAAGACACGTCTTTAATGCTGTTTAACCGTTACCCATCATCCTTTTGATATGATTAACTCTAATCATTAATACATCGGCTATAACAAATTTGGCGTTATTCTGAATAACTTTAGTCAATGTATTCATAACATTGTTCACATCAATTTGGTCACATCTACAGTATGAAACCCCACCAGCTTGTCCAAATTATTCTCCGTGTTCGTGATCGTGAATCCCATTAAATCGTAAGGTGCTGTACCTATAAGCAAATATGTCAATAGACTAGATAAACATAACATTAGGTAATGCACCAGACTCAAGTTCTTATCAAAGGTTTGAATCGAACTAAAATGGCCCTGCATAACGTGTTGAACCTACTATGCGTACATACTGTTTCTCTTATTATGGTAAATAAGTCATTGTTGTCGTCAGTGTTTGTAGGGACGGTGTAGTAAAAAATGTGGTTTCGTTGTCGTCTGGTATTGTCGGGTATAGCATTGTCTGTCGTAGAGGGCCTAGCATTGTCGATAGATTCGTCAGTTGTAAATGTATTTAATGTTTGTTCCTTAGACATTATAAAAAGAAAATATTAAAAATTAGTATAAATAATAAATTGAACACTGCTCAAAATAAAGACAGCGAGAGAAATAATAATTAAATGGTACTTACTTTTGTAAAAACACGATAGCTCAATGATTGTTATGTGACATCTTCTTTTCACTCGGCACGATGACAGAGAAATGATACTCTGTTATAAATAAATTCCCCTTTTATAATCGTAGACTCGCTGGCGGAAGCTTGTTTTCAACTTTGTTCCTAGTGAAGGTTTTTATTACTTTATGTAACTAGTGGTGTCACCTTAAGACGGTATATACCTTGTTGTTTACAGACCTTGACTAACATCCCGAGATTAATTTTAAAAAAGGTAGACGTTGTTCATCTTGAGCTTATTTTTTAGAAATTACCTTTTCCAGACTTCGTCATTCGAGAATGCAAGTGTTCTAAGTCCAATTTTTCACTTTTGTGTAAAAAAGCATTTAAGTTTGACATTTTGTATAAAACCAATGTTACTAGATGACAACTTGAGTTTATATCTTCTTAAGTCATTATTAAGTAGTCTCAATTTAACCGCAGGTGAATCATATGCATTCTAAATAAACGTAAACACCAAATATCTCAAATTTAACAATTTTGGAGATAGAGCACTTGCATTCTCGGGTGACGACTTGTTCGCAATTTTAAAATGTTGGCCATATTTTTAAATACTGCTATATACAACTGCATAAACATCACTAAAATGGAGTCAGTCGAAGACGTGTACTTTAACAAATCTCTTCAAGCGATCAAACGTCACCATATTGAACGTCAATCTAGGCATAGTGTTGTGGGCCACTCTTGTTTCGAAAAAGTTAATAAGAGAGGGTGGTGCGTTGTTTGTAAATGCGGGAAATAGTATTTTAGATAACTAGTAGGATATATAACAATTTTAGACGAATACGTGGATGTCAATAGATGCGTTGAGTTAGGTACAACTTATTTTTTCAAACAATTACACCTGTGTATTAGGAGTTCTACAAGAGTCCACCGTCCAACACATGATCGATTATTGTAGTTCTGGATGTGTTGGTCATTTAAAAAAAATCTTACGCTTGTGGCTCGACTGGATACGTACGCTATTGTAAAGCTAATTGCGACTTGTATTGGACGCATTAGGAATGATTACGCAACTGGCAACAGGCGGCACTAGACTTTAACCAAACCATCACTTCTGATTTCCTATCAGAGTCACGGGAACGAGCAACCTGCAAGCTAGTTTATCTGAGATTATTCGGGGTGATCCGAACATAGATAAGCCAACACCGGAGATAGAGTAACCATCACCACAACTCGCTTTTGTATAAGACAATCAAGGTAATTTTCATATTTAAATATTTTTTTTACATATTTGTAATTTATAATTTAAAAAAATTGTTTACATATTTGTAATTTATAATTTAAAAAAATTGTTTACATATTTGTAATTCTATAAAATATATATATATATATATATATTTATAATCTAATTTGTCTTTTTTTATAGGGTATGGAAACGTTCATGAAGGAATTCAATGTTGCCAAGAGTGATACTTACTATATTTCACTTAGAAATTAAGCCGAAAACACAAAATTAAATAGTATATCTTTCGAGGAGCGGAACACTAAATTTGGAAGAGTAATTTACTTAAAGTCTTTTTAAACGATAGTTCCGTAGGTTTCTTCCCACCAAAAATGTTTTCACATTATGCGGTAAAGAACAAATTGATCTTGTCGAGAAATTTCCCTCGAAATTTGCATTAATTTATGACGATGTGGGGAGAGATAATTCTATCAAACTTAGGATGGTTGAAATTTAGTAATCCAGAGGAGTTAAATATACAATTGATAATTAAAAAATAATAAAGTTAAAACTATTTTAATATTGTTTTAAAATTGAAAGGGTAGAGTTCAGATATGTCAATTCTATTCAAAAACTAACGCAAGTCTTAAATTTTAAATAATATTTAGTCTCTAATAATTATACTAATGTGACTAATAAATTTTTTATTATTGTATACCATTCAAAATTGTTTTACGTAATCAGTATAACATATCAGATATGTCATAATAGGTTCTATGAAATTAGAAATTAAAAATTTTTAATCATCTGCGATTCCATATTATGTATGTATATTGAATTTTTTTAACTGATTCTAATCTAATATGCTTGGGTTATTTTTTATGATTTATTTTATAAAAAGTTTAAAAGGTGAAATTAGACATGATATTTTTGAAAATTAATTAAAGAAACGAATTTTTTTACTGATCCAGTGGAATTAAATATAAAATTATGGTAAAACTGTTTTTAAAATTGAAAATGTTAAATTCATATTTTAATATTTTCAAATAGATTACAAGCTGAAATAAAAAATAATAATTTGAGACATGTCAATTTGCTCTTTCCCCCCTGATAGATAAAACAATATAAGTAAAATTAAAATTTTAAACCAATAAAGAGTGTTAATTAGTATTTACTCTTTAATTTGCTAATAATTGTAAGTGATCGTCCGACTGCACCAACTATCTAAACCCAATGATACACGTACCAGACATTTCTGGAGGCTGCCATCTGTTGGAAGGAGTGAACTTCTTGGTGGAAGGAATGGTCATTCAAGGTTCCCCCCACCCAAATACTTTTGTCACCAACCCCAGCCAGAAACAACCTTTTGACTAGAGTGGCTTAATTTAGGAGAACGTTCATATTTCTTAAAATAATAAACTTTAATTAGTATTTTAGTTTAACAAAATATCTAAGGGGTAAATTTCATATTTATATGAAATATAACTTTGTTGTGTTTGGTTTATGTGTATTTGTTTTGTTAGCGTATTTCCCGCTTTTTATAAACAGGATTATACTTTTTGAGTCGGAAAGCTGCTTAGGCTCAAGCTTCTGGTAGAAAAATAGCCTTCCTTGTTTATAATAAACTAAGTGTATGTTTCATGTAATAAAATGTTATTATCATTAAGGCCAAAGATGGATATTTTGTGTTTTGAGGGTTAGTACACATGGAGGTCAAAGCGGAAGGAACAGTTTTTTTTTTGTATAGGAGAGAGACTTGTTGCCAGCGGCGTGCTGTTGACAAAAGGGATAAGCCCAAGTTTGGGTTTGGGAAAGTGTTCAGTTATTAAGTTATATTATTGTCTCATTGTGTGCATAAAGGTGTGTTGAACGTTTCCCTGGATCCCTTAACTATCCGCTTACTGGTTCAGTTGAAAGAATTCCTGGAAGTTTCTGCCATGTGGGAGTTTGTGGATTTCGTCTCAGGTTGAGTACAGCCTACAAGGAACGAGTAGATCAAGACTCTTTTAAATTTTCTCCCACGGTAGTACCGGCGAGTAACCAATTCTCAAGGACTTTGATCCACGGGGAAACCTCGGCTGAATTTGTTCCCAGACTGAAGTAGCTGGATTTGCCGACGTGGATCTGGGTGAACTTGTCCAGCATTGAGAGTCCGTCAAGGACCAAGTCCTACATCTTTACTGTCTTAAACTACTGAAATAATTATTCCAGTGGACAATATTTCACATTAATATCCAGTAAATAGTTCTAGGTTACATTGTAAATTAAACAGCAGTACCAACTTTTAACGCGAACGGACGAAAACCCTGGTAATGAACTATGTCAGGGGTATAACAAAAGGTTAAAACATTTTGATAGAGTTGGTTGATTATAAGGTTTTATTGAAGAGTGTTTTACTATTATTGTATCTGTCACAAGGAGTAAACAGCAGTGTGCTCGACCTTCCAGTAAATTTGAAAAGACTTGATTTCTAGTTTGATAATATTTGTTTGTTATAGCTGTGTCATAATGTAACTGTCATCACCATAGTCATCATCATCATAATCATCTTTATTTAGAAATGTCTCTAATGTCAGGTTGTAGGTTAAAATAAATGTTAATTTTCCCTTGGGTAAATTTTGAAACTAAACTACATGTGGTTGATTTAGTGATAAGGTAGTCATTCCTTCCCCTTTCAATTGTTTAGCCGTTTGAGCCTAGCTCAGATGTCCTGTAGAAAGAGGGTAGTCCGTGTCCCTACCGGTAAATTGAGCTAATAGTCGAGGTGCATCCATGCCCACCACTGTAAGAGGGTTCTTTCATTAGCATTTATTGTAATTGACATGTTTATTAAAAATAATAGAGTTTTGTAAAGGGGAGATCTTTTATAATATGTTTTAATACAAAAAGTTTAGTAAAATTTAAAATTTATTTCACTCATGTCTCATATTATGGTAATAATGTAGAGGTTTACCTCTATGTCTATTTTCTATATAATTATTAATTTTTATAAGAATGTATTTCGAAATAAAGTTTTCATAGATAATGATATATTTGAAAATCTAGTCTATTAGAGTTTTATTTTCACAAATAAACCTAGTGTTGAAAACTAGAAACTCTTGTCATATAGGCAGAAACATTTATTTCAATTACATATACATTTTTAATTATTTTGATTTGATATACAAAGATCAACTATACTAAACAAATGCACCGATTGTAGTCGAATGTGGACGTTCTACAAATCATGTTTTATTATGTGTTGTATTTAAAACGTTCTTATTTATCAAATCAGAGCATAATCATTATGAAATTCAGAAAATGAAATATTTAACTTACCACTCAGAATCTGTAGATTTAATGTTTAAATACACAACGTGATGTTATTTTATAAATTATTTTAAATTCCGGTGAGCCACTTATGTGCTGATCAACCACTTTTCCCATCATTCTTAGCTCAACTGATCTCTGAAATCTACCGGCTTTTGTACTGTACGGTTTCAAACAGGTCATCTCAATATTGTTATATTCAAAACCGGTTTTAAACTAAAATCTATGTGTAGTTAGGACACTGGCCTAAAACAAAAACTTAAAAACCTGAATGACAGATTGTCAACGTATCCTCAATTGTATGTAACCAATACATATATGCTCACCTGAGAGTAATATTTTCTTTTGTTTAAATGATATATTTACACTAAGTCATATAACTTATATTTTAAAAATATAGGCCTTACCACTTTAGAGTCTACCTAAATATGACGTCATTAATAAACATGACAAGTAGAGTATTGACGGATACGATGTTTCGTGCATCTCCTATTTAATCGAGTTATATAACATTTTTATAATTAAGTCTTATAACACTTTGAAATCTATAAACATATAAAATCATTAATAAACGTTATACTCTTGTGATGTCACTGTCATACGTCACCTATTCTATGTAAGCCACTTTTAAATACCTCTAACATAGTTACGTCGTCTCCTTAAACGTCATACATTTTTGACATCATAGAATATTATAATTCACTCAAACCTGATTTTATTCAATTAATAAACGTCATTCTCTTGTGACGTCATTGTCATAAGTCACATTTTCTACGTAAAACACTTTTAAATACCTCTAACCTAGTTACCTCCTCCCATATTCGCATTTCCAATCGAGTGAACACACCTGCCCTTACACTACTCTAATGTTTTACAAGGTGCGTCTGGGCATTATTCTGTGCCTGGGATGTTTACATTTATAAAGATATACTTATTGTAACCATTTGTATCAGTAATTACATATTTACCGATATGAATAAAAGATGAGCAGAGATACAACTTACCTCTGTGACATTTTTAAAAGGCTTAAAATAACGAAAGCAATGTTGATAAAAACATGAGTTTGAAAGCGGAAGTGACACTGTGAATAAGACAGGAGTTGTTTCATTACAAAACGCTTAAGAAATGCTTCAGATTCAACTTCAAATGAACTTCAACACTGCCCGAAATATTGGTTGTTTGACGCTAAAGTTTGTCGTCTTCTTGCCAGCGAGGGGATGGATTTAACGGTTTCTTAAAATGTTCTTCTGTTAAAACGTGTCTGGTGAATACAATTAAAAAAGAATAGTGAAGTATTATACCTCACTTGACTGAAGACACATTTACATTTAAGGACATACAATTCAGATTTAAAGGTAATATTGTACAAATAAGAATAAAATCTTTACTATATTAAAATACGTAACTAACACCCATGTTGTTTACATTCTGCCAAGACTACAATAAATTTAAAATTTGTTATTAGCTTATATAATGGTTTCAGAAACAATATTATATTTAAAGTTCGACAGCTAAAATGTAAAAAGGTAGGTTCAAATTTAATTACATTCGTTTGAATGACAAGTTTAGTGAAGTAGTTTTACATTCAAACTACCATTTATGTATAGGCTTTTATGAAGTATTACTATATTTAATGTTCGATAACTGTAATAAAATAAGGTGGCTTAAAACTTAATTACATGTGTTTGAATAACAAACTTTGTGTAGTAGTTTTACATTCAAACTATCATTTAGCTTAGAGGCTTGTTATTATTTTAGCCTAAATCAACTTATTTAAAGAAACAAGTCATGAGGGTTGAACTTAGTTATGCTCTTCAAACCTTTTATCAACCCATTTATTTAATTTAACTAATCATACAGATATCTCTCATATATTCATAAAAATTAGCAAACAATGTCAAAATGCCACATAGCCTTATATATGTGTAAGAGAGGTAGAGATACCCGAAAATTTCTTTCTTTCCTACACAATGGTGTGCCTACTACAGCTCGAAAAATGTTTGCGCAGATGTCCAAGCAGTTATATTACTGTGGTTTCACACGTTACCTGTAAAGCGCGAGCAGTGATGAGATTTGGCCACGTGACAGCTCTAATCCAATCACAAGAAGTCTGCTTGTCCAGCGTAACCCGCACTGCTCGAGTAAAGATAATTTCAACTTTTCCAGCGCTTCTACAGAAAGCCGGCCAAGAAGACCTGATAAGTGCATGCGCAAATTTTCAAAAATGCGTTGTTTATAAACACAGCTTATTCTAAAGATGGCGTATCTCAAAAGTGATGAGGAAAAACAACAGTTTAACGGAAGACAAGAGTTTTAACAATGACAAAATCAAACCCAGGCATTAAGTAAAACATCTAATTTTATTTTAAATACAGTCACTTGCATAGATTGTAATATTTTCGTTTTTATGTTTGACATTTAATGCATCGTGGGTAAACAAGAGATTCCCAACTTCCTGTGAGTGAATGAACAGCTGCACCACTAGGCGACGCTAACTTCACTAATTTTTACTAACTGATATAATAATTTCGAGTGAACACATTTTTACCTTATTTTGACAATCTGATTTCAGAGTTAGATTCAAGATTTTTCAAAGATAATACCATAACTATTTTGAAACTGCAAAAATAGTAACTAAATATTATTTTATAAAAGTACTTCTTGGAGAATTGAAATTATAGAGGGAGTGCTGGATACACAAATCCGAAAAAGTCGAGACCCCAACAGCAGCATACAAATTTACGTCTATGTTTCCAAACATCGAGTTCCTATTGAAAATCATTCGTGTAATATCAGTTACTATTTCAACAGCAGAGTGATCTATTAATTCGTTGAAAGGGATTAAAACCTACTTGAGATCAACAATGGGCAAGGAAAGACTCAATAGTTGGGCAATGCTCGGTTTAAATAAAAATATTTAGATAGCTCTTGAAGAGATTATAAATATATTTTACAGAAAAAAATCTAGAAAACTTCAATAAAAGTTTATGTAAACTTGTATTCTCTTTTCTCTCATTTCAAAGAACTGAATATTTAGATTAGTAATAACATTTTACTAAACAAGATTTGTGACATTCACTGCCTCATTAAATTGTATAGTATAAAAAGGTAAAATATTAATGTCTACATTTGTTATCGTTTATACTAATATATCTGATTAACTCACAAATACCTTTGTATAACCAACTTTAATAGATATTTAAAATAATATTAAATGAGCAACGATTCTGTATATAGAAATATTGTATTTAAAAGGATGTAAGGTAGCAATATAACTATAGGTCTCATAGTTCCGCCTCTCCACCCCCCGTCATTTTTTTTCTGAATCCGCTACTGACCCCATTGAGTTTATTAGTCATTCGAGTGTATAAATTATGAGCGGACTTGCACCTCATGATAATATATGTACTATTCTTTCTTCCGGTGTTTATTGTTAAGGGATTCATGGAGGTGGTGATTATTGAAATATTTTTCTCTGTAACTTATATTTATTATTTATATAACAAGCAAAGAAATGTATAGATTATCTTAGATTTACTTTTCTCTTTTTTCCCCTGTATTATATTATATTGCTCAAAACTGTTGGCCAGGTAACAGTGTTTTCTTTCAAGTGTGTGCACTCCATTTACTCAGGAAGGTAGCAGTCATACTGATGGCTACACTAGGGACATATTTTATAAACGTCATAGTGTAATCCATCAAGGTAAGACTGGTACCTTTTCTGGGTAAATGGAGTGTACTGTTATGAAGAGTAATTCTAAAATCCTGCACATGTAAGGAAGGTGATATGATAAATAATAAATCATTCATTTAAATAAAATTATAAACAAATGTGTTGAAAATACAGTTAAATATTTTGTTCATTCAAAAAAATAAAACTTACCTTTTATTTTAACTCTTATACAAAGTAAACCATTGAAATATATATATATATTGTAGTAGGGCCTAGTTAAGGTTTCTAACTATATAGTATAAAGAAAGCCAATAGTCAACTGTGTAACAGTTGGATGGTATTAATTAAAGCTATATTATAATTTTTCAAGTCAGTTCATTTAACTGAAATAATAAAACACATAATTTCTAAAGGTACCCTTCGTTTACCATAGTGTAGTCACTGTAGTACACCAAAGTAAGAATGATAACTTTCAGGGTCTTACCTAAAGATGAACATTTTCCAGGAAAATTTGAAACTTCCTCCTAACGGTGGCTTACGATGGAGGAGTTGAATTGTAGAGGTGACACCTAGAACCTATTGTATTCACATCAACTGGTGTTTTGAGGGGCAAGTAGGTTATAAGGGGTAGCAAGATATATAGGGTCCAAGATGGAGGGGTGGGGGATAAATGTTGCTAGTAAATACTCTGGCCAACCTTTTCAGTATTTAAATTAACTCATTGTTGATTAAAAAAATATTAAAGTATGAACATAACAGTTCTACAAATGCTTGCATCCATTTGTTTTTTACCATTAATAATAACTAATGGAATTTGGTTTGTACTCGCATTCTGTTCACAAACTCTGTTAAGCTTAAAGACATGCAGCTATCAGTTAGTAACTATTAAAGTGTTGATCCAAGTCAAAATTGTAGGCCAATATTGATTTGATTTTAAGTTAATTCTGTATAAGACACCACTTTCTAATAACAATTTCAAAAGTGTTAAATATTTAAAAATCAAGATAGTTTGCTATGCATATATTGTGAAAGTTTAAAATTAGGTTCAAGAAAGTGAAATTGAATTTCAAAATCATTTACATGAGATTAATCAAAACCCATAACAATATAACTTTCAGACATGTTTAGCACAGGATAAGTAGGCTTGTGGCTTGAGCTCTATTCAGTTATTTCCACCGAGTGTGATGTTGATGGTTCTGGTTCAAAGAGAAAAGAGTCTCTGGAAAAATGAAACCAATTTAGCTTTTCTTTCACTTCTAAGTTTTTTTTTCCCTTTGTTTTCATCAAGCTGGCCTTCCAGTTGTACTCACATAAAGCAGCAGTTGCAAATGTGGTTAAGATTCACACTGCAATGATGGGACAAATTCCTTATGTTGTAGTGGCTCTTCCACCATGTGTGAGGAAACATATCCTTAGCAGCTTGTCATAGCAAATCTCAACTCCATATTTTATCCTTGTTTCTGTACTCTCTCTGGAAATTCTCTGAACTATGTCTATGATTATGTCCAAAGCATCCAACAGTTCCTCTGATAAATCCCAACCATGGCCGTTAGTGTGCAATAGATTTGCAGCCAACCAAGTTGGATGTGAGCAAAGTTCTATTATTTTCTGCATTATATCAGTCAATCTTTTCTATTTACCCTTGTTTAGGAGCGAGGAAGAAAGCTTGAATGAGATTTGCTCTACCAAACTGTAGAGAATATCACACACTTCTGACAACTCTTGGTTAATCGCCTTCCAACTTTCATAAGGCCGCAAGAAAAGTTTTAAGAATGTCGTATGATCCTTGCACCTTTCCCCAAAAGTAACACTGTTATACACAATTTTTGTTTCCTGATGTATGATAAATGACTTCGATGTTTTTTTTTATTGTTGATGACAAATTTAAAAAGATAATTTTGCTATCACCCACAGATTATTATTATTTTAGCACCGCGTCTTACTACCCATTCGGGTTATACGCTTTAAGTACTAATTACGCCAATAGATTAGGAATTGGAAAGGTTGAATTAGAGGAAGTGAACCCACATTTGCGTGGAGGGAGAGTGGAAAACCATTTAGGGAAAACCACCCTCAGTTCACCCGATCGAGATTTGAACCTCGATCTTCCCGTCCTCAGCAGTCAATATCAACACGACTAGCGCGTTAGCCAACTACGCCACCGAGGTGGGTACCCACCGATTAAAATAAAATGTATATCAGAAAATCGTTTTTAATAATGTATATCACAAGAGTTTAAATATATTATCTTATGTATTTATTCCTGTTAATTTTATTTGAATTCACTATTATTTAATTTATAATTTTTCTAAACTAAATTAAAACATAAAATATATATTTATTTTATAGGCCTGGGGATGATGTCTTTAGGTAGTGAGTCAGATAAAAGCTATTTTAGAGAAACTGATCATGAAGCCAATGGTCTTAAACATATTCAAACAAGTAACTTTTCAACTGATTCAGTGAAGTGTTAATTAGTTATATGAAACTGATTATACAACATGCTACTTACTGTCAAGAGTTGGAAAACCTTTGTCACTGACTTTTTCCCTAGGCCTTGCAACACAAAATTTCCTAGAATTGCTTAATGACCTTAACTGCTGTGCTCATCCACCAAATTTTAGTGGCTCTACTAAAACTGTTTGTTTAAATAGTTCAATGTGCTTACATTAGTGGTTGAGTGAATACTGTGCTTCACTATGTCTTGAAAGTGGAAAATGATGTAGATAGTTTTTGTTACGTGTGTGGAGAGTATACAATGAAATCTAATTGCAAGACTATAACACCAGTTATTAAGAAAGCATATGAACTCTACTTTGGGTGCAAAATAGGTGACCAGAATAAACCTTGGGCTCCTCACATTGTATGTAGAAATTGTGCAGTGTATTTGAGAGATGGTTGAAAGGGTCTCAGAAGTCTATGCCATTTGCTGTCCCAATGATCTGGCGAGAACAAAAAGATCATTTGACAGTCTGTGACTTCTGTTTGACCAAGATATAGGTAATTTCTTTGAAATCCAAACATAGTATACAATATCCATTATTGCCTTCAGCCATCAGACCAGTGTTTCACAGTCAAGACCTGTCAGTTCCTAGACCACCTGAAACATGGACCATTGTTGATGACAACAATGGAGACGATCTGATCTTTATGGAACAGGACATAAACGATCTGGACTTTCGGCCCTCAACATAAAATGAACCACATCTTATCTCACAGGGTGAGCTTGACGACTTAGTAAGGGACTTGAACTTATCTAAGAGACAAGGTGAATTGTTGGGATCACAATTACAAGGCTGGAATCTGCTACAGAAGAAAATAAATATTTCAATATCTTGCTACCGACAAAAATATATCACTAAGTATTTTGCTTCAGCTGCTGATTTGGTCTACTGTACAAATATTGATATAGTCATGGCTGCAGTAGGACAAGATCACAATACAAATGAGTGGTGACTTTTCATTGATTCATCAAAGCATAGTTTAAAAGCAGTTATTCACAATGGTAACACACCCCTCCATACCAATTGCTTATTATGCAATGCACACAAAGGAAATTTATGAAAACACATGAAAAATATACTTGACAAAATAAACTACAACAAGCACTGTTGGAACATATGTAGTGACTTAAAAGTTATAGCATTCTTGTTAGGCATGCAATTAGGATACATAAAATATTGCTGCTTTATTTGTGAATGGGATAGCAGAGCCAAGGACAAGTACTACGGTACTCAGTGAAACATTGGAATAAACGTCAGAAACTGACTCCAGGGGAAAAAAACGTTGTACACGATTCTTTAGTTAATGCCACAAAAGTAATCTTACCACCATTTCATATGAAACTTTGTTTAGTTAAAAAAACTTTGTCAAAACCACGAGTAAGGATAGTACTGGTTTTTTATATCTGCAGCAAAAATTCCCCTGTTTGAGGGAGGCAAAGCTAAAAGAGGAGATTTTTGTTGGTCCACGGATAACTTTTGATTCTACTCTGAATGAAGTTGAACTAGCAGCTTGGACAGCATTCAAAGATGTAGCCAGCAATTTTTTTGGGGAAACAACAAAGCAGACAACTACCAGGAAATTGTGGGAAAACTGCTTCAGTCATATGAAACAATGGGATGCAACATGTCACTTGAGAAGATTTACTTTTTACACTCGCATTTGGATTTTTTTCCCAAAATATCATGGTGGAGTTAGTGACGAACAAGGAGAGCGTTTTCACCAAGACATTGGTGTTATGGAAAAACGGTACCAAGGAAAGTGGAGTGTTAACATGCTGGCAGATTACTGCTGTAGTACTATCAGGGATGTGCCTGAGACTATTTACAAATGAAAGTCATTGGCTAGAAAAAAAAATTAAGTTCATAATTTTTATAAAGCAATATTTGTTTCATCTGTAAATAAAGTATAAGTTTTTTGAATTACATATTTTTTTGAACTGAGGGTGAGAGACATATTCTGAAGACATATATGTAAACAGCATAAGAACACAGTTCAAAATGATGTATCACACATAAGTAAACAATTATTTTTTTAAAAATTGTATTTCAGTGATAATCATTGTTCAAAATTTGCCTTCTTAAGTGTGATAGGAGAATTTTCTCCATTGCTTCATCAATATATGCGCACTGAAGGTTGTTTTTAGATCTCATTATGTTATCCAAACACCTCACACTAGAACCCCACTTTTTTTCCGCTCGCAACAATGCACTATTTCATTTTTCTCTTAAAATTTGTTACTTGCATTGTCAGTCACCACTGCTTGTTCCTTTGAGGCACCAACTTTTTCAATTACATTGCTTGGAATCCTAGCTATGTATTTCCCCAATAACATGCATTTTTGGTGGTTTCTACTACTTTCAGGAACAATGGTTGTACTGTGGCAAATATCACATTAATAAGGGGATTTTCGTATATATCTATCCAACCATATGCCATAAGAATAAGGGACTTGGCAGCATCAGTTTTTTGGACAGATTTCTTATTCTATGACATAAGGAACTCGCTTATAAAAGTACACCATCTATCTCTATCTTGAGCTAGTTCTAGGCAATCCACCACATTACACCCTAAAGGTTCTAGTTTCTTCCTTAATATTACCTAACAAATCTAAATCATCTGCATATCCAAATAGCTACCTTGTACTATTTAATGTCAAGTCTTCCTTAATCTCTTGCTTAAATTCATGCTGTATTTTGAAAGCATCTGATAAGTAACACCCAACACATACCCTACCAAGCTATCTGTCAAACATACCTCAAATAGAAAAAAACCTGATTTGTTGTTTTAATTTGTCAAAATCCACACAGATGATCCATAATAATGCTGACTTTAATATTATTAAATTCACGGTATACAAAAATACATAGCACATATTATATTATGTTTAGACACAAAATACAATGGTCATCATTGAAATTCTATCTATCAAGTATTGTATTAGCAAAAACTAATTGTTTTCCTGATGATTTTATTTTTTCACAATTTAAAACCAATTTTGAATAGTTTTAATTTTATTAACTCATTAAAATAGTCCTTCTGTACTACACTATTTTGGGTTTATATGATGAATTTTCTCTTGTCACTTAGTTATGTTAGCACCTGAACCTTCTATTTTAATATAGTTCTTCGCACAAAAATAATCTACTTTTGTTTATGAACCCATGGCTTCAAAAACAAAGCAAATGTCTTGGTTTTTACATTGCATTGACTTAAATCAACTTAAAGGTGGAATAAAAAATTCAACCTTAGCCTGTTTTGTCTGGTGTACTTGTCCACACAGAAGGGTAGTAATATGTCTGTGAATACCTTAGGCCTGGAAACTATACCATTTTTGTACCAATAAACTTGCCTAATTCTGCTGGTGTTCTTGGCGCTTATAAAAACCTAACTTAATTTCATTAAATTAATTTAAATATAATTGAAAAATGGCACTTATGACATGTGATTTGAACCCATGATCCCATTTATTTCATTGTTCAGTTTATTTTTCAACTATATTTAATTTAATTGAAAGAAATATCCAGAGTCGGCTGTATCCGTAATCAAAGTTAAGTTTTATCATCACAAACTTATTGGTTTTATTAGTTGGTTGGGTAGTGCTATTTAACTTGGCATTTAGAGAAATGTGCTGTGGATTGGATTGTGTCAGTTGTTATTAGTCAAAAAACCACATTCCTAACGTTCATAATTTACAATTTTTTTTGTTAGTGGTTATGATTGCACTACCATACAGATTGTTAAATTTACTTGTGAGGATTTATTCTTCAGCTAAATGACAATTTTACATTTGTTTAATACAGTCACAAATTAAATAAACACATTTTTAAGGTCCTTCTGCGAGGCTAAATCTAACATTTAGTCTATTGTGATTAGGGGCGAATCCGCGGGGTGTGGGAGGGTAGGTAAGGGAGAAATCCTCTCCCCCAAATGGTCAGGAGACAGACGGAAAAATGGGAATCTATCCAAAATAAACACATCTGGGACTAATGGAAAAGGTGGCATACAAAGAGCCATGTGAATGACAGGACTGCAGAGTCAGAAAGTCATAAACAATTTTGGTGGTAGTTGGTAAAAATGTATCCACTCTGACTCTGGCTTTAAAATTAAAACCTATAATATTATAACATTTTATGGTAACTATATTATTTTAACCTTAAACGCATTTTTATTTTGGACCAATATTTGTAATTTGGATTGAACAAATTTATTCAAATATAAATTTACAATGTCAAAGAAGTTTCTCATGAAGTCATCTGTATTGGAGCAATTTACTGCGCTAAATTTGTTATTACTAAGTCTTGATTTGGAGTTAGAGTCAAACATTAGAAAAATAGAGCAGTTTTGAGTCAGATGTTAGAAAAATTGAGGAGATGAAGTCGGAAGTTAGAAAAATAGAGGAGATGAAGGCTTGATGTACAGACTCTACAGCTCTGGTGAATAAACAAGACTGTATAATATAGCAGGAAAATTCAGATTGAGGTATTGCAAATATTGTTGAGGTATTTGGTAGTGTCATCATTGCCGTTTAAATCAAGTTATGACTGAGGACAATTTTGCTGGAAAGTAGACCCACAATAAACTATCAAATACAGAATTGTCATGCAGTATACATTAAGAAATATTATGAAATCTTTTTTTAAGAATGATTTGTTTGATTAATATTTCCATTTATTTATATCTTGTTTCCAGCATCTAGGATTGCCTTTAAATGCCAACTATGAGGGTTAGATTAAAAAAAAAAGGTCCTGGAATACCACCCAGGTACCCCGGTAAGATCCCTCCTCCACCCCCCAAATTATTCCCTGGATTCACCCCAGATTGTGATAAACTAGTTATATGTATCATGGTTATGATGTCACCTAGCTCAATCTGAGAAAAATAAACTTTTCAGACTCATTTCTCGAATATTTTATCATTTCAATGCCATTTGCTATGCTCAGGCATTAAATTAATAATCTTCAGAGCATTCACCTTTTCTCTTGAACTTTACCCCATTAAGTTCTCACCAGGGTACACTTAGGCTGTATATCAGCAACCAGCCACATTTCTTGTTGTTGATCAACATCATGTTCAACATTTTGAAAATGGTAAGGGATTTTTTTTTTCAATATACATAATGCTTTTACTTTTAATCTTATGTTAAAAGTAGAATAAAATTCAGTTGTTATATCACCTCTAATGTATTATAAGTAAAAAATTGTTATTCTATTTAAAACAACTTCTAAAATAGTAAAGTTCCATTGGTGACCCCAGCACTACTCTCATTAACACATTTTAAAATGAGTGTATTTCCTAAGTGTGAAATATTTAGTGTAAAGAACTTACCCCTATAGTACTAAAACAGCTGTCAAAAATATTTGTGTATGTGCTCCTCAAACAAGATTATTATAAAAATAAAATAAATTAAGATAGTCTTCATTTATTATAATAGATTTTATGCTAGTTACTTTAATGCAAAATGTTGATACCAAAATTTAATAGAGCTTTGCTGAACCCTAATATATGTAAATTTTATGAAGCTGTTAGTGACAGATTAAAATCATATGAAAACTAAGGACTCATAGTTTTTCAAATTAGCTTATAAGATATGCCTAAAAAGTCAATAGAAATTATTTATATATGTACTTACAAATATTAAAATTATCTTTTATATAACAGTATTTATTCAAATGTTGGTACAATGATTTGTTGCTTATGTGAATCAAATTATAATTTCAATAGATGACCCTATTTTCCCATATCTAATTCGATTAAAATATATTTTTAGAAAATTTAAAAACTAGTAATGCTCAAACATGTATTTGTATAATTGTGTTACACTATGCTGAAACAAACTATTTGTTGGCCAATTAACTAAAATAAAAATTCTCACAGAAAATGGTTGCAAAAATCAATTGATATTAAAAAAAATCAATAATAATAATATTGTCTAGATATACTAAAAGTTTTTTAAATACAAATAAGTTTAAGCGCATATGTACTGTAATTTATGTACAGTATGTATTCTCAGAAACAGGGGTGCAACCAGAAATTTACTTTGGTGGTGGGCATAATGGCATAACATTTATCAAACTATTATGTTTGTACTTCTTTCCAATCGAGAATGTTTGGGCCATGTTTAATATAATGGCATACCTTTTGAATAGCAAGTCATAACTTTGGTCTTTATAATATAGCCTATACATTCAACAAATCTTTAGTGCTTTATATTATAATTTTACTTTATTTTACTTTTATCCAAATTATTTATGATTTTTTGAGAGGGTTGGATAAAAAAAAAATGGGGAGTGGGAAAATGACCCTCTTGCCTCCCTCTCCCGCTCATCCTTCTTCTTGAAGATTTTATTGACATTCCAGAATGAAACTGCAAGCTCCTTTAACTGAGGTAGTCCTCCAAGCAGTTGTATTGCAATAATAAATATTATTGCTAGTTCTGGCATTAAATTATGCGGTAAACAATAAAACATCAGGAAACTCCTTTAGTCAATATTATAAGTTAAAATAAAGTCTAGGATTCAGTTAATATATTTTGAAGTATTTTTCTGGAAGAAACTCAATAAAATTACAAACAAAAATGGAAAATAAAATTGAGCGCTCTGTGTTTGTGAAAATGTGTGTTACCTATATTCCAGACTAGCAAACGCATGGTAACATTTCTACACAATCCCCCCTCCCTCACCTGCTGAATAAGGCAAATTATGTTTGAGCTTATATGCAATAATTGCTCAAATACATTTGATTTTTCATATCAACCATATTACACATATGAAAATTAATTATTTCCAATTATGTTTTTTAAAGTTTTTTTTTTAATCTTTGAACATGATATAAAAACCTAAGCCACAGATAAGATATACACCAGACACACAGCCTTCAGGTTAAAAAGGCTGCTCTCAGTAGGAGAGCTTGAATCCTTAAACATGGTGATCATTTTTTGCAGTCCCAAGTGACAACATCACTATCAAGCCGGCATTTTTTTTTTTCTAAACAGTTCACTTTAAAGATGGTTTTACTAGAGAACCGACAAAAATGGCCTTCTAGTGTCTATAAACCGACGCTAGGTTCAGGTAGTGGCCCCGCCCCTTCCCATAAACAAACCTCCAAAACGAGCTTACTCAGACTGCAAATTACAAAGAAAAGTTAGAGTACAACGGTCCTTTTTTGTTTAGGCCAATATTTGCAAATTGTCAAGTTGTATTAATCTTCAAATAATTTGATTAGTTACTTGTCTGAAAAGATTTGTTCATTGAAAAGGAGTAAGTTTGGGGAGAATTGCTGACACATGAATTATTATGTTCGGACTCCCACCCCTTTACAACAAACAATGTGCAAGAAGTTTCACCTGGAAGTGCTGTTATCACTGAGAATGCAACTAGCACTCCCCAGTACCCAAAGGCTCAACCTGGTTCAAGGAGCACAATGAACCTCTCATTAGGCTGAGTGTGTGGTGTATGTATATCTTGTCTGTGGCCTAGGTATTACTTTAGGGTTGTGTGGATAGGAAGGATTGATGTATAAAAATACAAAATGCTGCATGAAAAATTGATTTCCATTATAATGACAAAACACTGAGCATATCCATTCAGTAAAACAAGAAAACAATAAGATTTTAATGAATGTAAGGGAGACCAACAGTGTTCAAGGGATTTATAAAAGCTCATACAGGACACTCATAACATCCAACAACCAAATAGTAAACAGAATTATCAAACCTCAATCCATAATTAATTTCATTGTCATGCCATTAAAGAACAGAACAAGGTGGCCTCCCTAGGCATATTTGATATAACTTGTATACTCAAATTTAAACAGGTTCCAGTCTTAGAAAGTTTCAATTTATTTAATTTGTTACTCAAAGGAAACTCATGACAGAGTTTTCCTGAGCTCTTACACACATAAATGGAGATAAGACCGTGCTTGGCGCAACCGTTGGTTGAAAATTGCAGAACAAATCAAACGCTTGGTCCTCAGTTAAACGACTGCTGCTTAAGATTATCCTCACACCACACCAACACACAGATGAGCCACGAATACAGGCAGACAGAAAGGAAGGCTTCCAGTGCTTGTCGTCACAATGACAAGTCCAAAACCATCACGATAGTGTGCTGTACATATGTGCATCTTTAATTGAAACAAAAACGGTCTCACACTGACATCTACACAGACACACGGCTACACTAGTTGATTGGCAAGTCTGAGCATCAGGAAACCTTCAGAGAAAACTGTACAAATTTACATGTTTCAAGCGTCCTGTGCTGTTTGGGCGTGGAAACTTGGTGCAAGAAGGGAACATGGAAGACATTCAAATCACTGACATACAACTCAATAAAGAAACAATTGCAGATCAGTATCAAATTACTGCACAAAAAAGTATTAAGCAACCAGAAATGCATAAAAGTTGATTAACAAATTGGTGAAGAATCTGCACATAGAAAGTAGATCATATTTATGACAAAAACTGCACAGTGGTTGGATTGCAGTCTCATTCCTTGATGTGCATTGTCGGTTGCATTGATTATACAGTCAAGCTCCACGTTTCCACTTCTCCGCCTGTAACAACGGTTCCAAGAGCCGAGCGACGCTTGAAATCAGGTCGTGGCCGGGGCTTGCATACACTTTGTGTCTACCAGAGGCACTTCAGGGAATGTTCCATTTGCTGCTTTTTACATTATGGGTTCACCATTTTACCCCACTTCCACCCCGCCCCACTGTAGCAACTCTGGTACCAACTGGTCATTGAGCAAAGAACAAATATTTGAAGAGGAATTTCACAGCCTCCTCATTTACTTTCATATTACAGTCATTTCCTTTGGATGGATCAATCCTGGTACATTAAGTGATCACAAGCTAAAGCGTCCTCCATCCTTGAAGCTGTGATATTACTCATAACGCACTTTAAATTTGCATGCACACACACACACAAAACGCAGACATTCATACAAACAAGGACAGAGTTCCAATTTTTGGCTGTAGTCACAACTTAACACCGGACCTCAAACGTGGTGTTTGATTCTGGTCCGGCTGACCGCCATCACGGGTTCGACTCGGCAGCCATTATGTTATGCACCTGTTCCAACTTGTAAGCCAGTCTTTGTTTTTGAGAAAACTCATCCTCTTCCAATGTTACTGTTAACTGTTCATTGTACTTTACTGCATATGTATAGAGCTCATGTAATGCGCAGTTGGTGTTAAACTCTGAAGTATGAAGCTGTGGGACAAAAAAGTATTTTAATTATATGATAAATATATAAAAAATGTACTAGGCAAACATTTATTATTCACAAAACAAAACTACCATATGCTTTGTAAAATATAAAATTATATTTTCATCTATCTTTATGATTTAAATTTTTTAAAGAAATTATTCAATGCAATATAATTCAAACCAGGGACTTTAGTGATAATAGTTCATCAAAACTTATTTAATTAAAATGGCAATAATAGCATAATGAAATAATAAATTTCAAATAAATAAAATAAAAATTCTACAGCTAAAGCTTACATCGGCCTCACTAACCAAATAATTCCCTTGACCAAAGACCTTTTCACATGTTTATTCAAATTAACATGTATTTGCAAATGTCTTAGAGAGTTGAAATTTCTTGCTTGACTTGAGCAGTCCTTGAACCACAATCAAATCAAAAATTCAATTTTCAGAATATGAGATATGTGTGGAGTGATCCCTCACTAAATGCATACACAATAGCTTCGGCTATTTGATTCTTAGTTAGTAACAGAGTTTTATTTAAGAAAGTAAGTGATCCCTTGAAGATATTGTAAGCTGATGAAATCCAAACAAAAATATAAATTTCTAAAACTAGGCTTTCCAAATGTTCTGATTAGAAAAAAAATTTAAGTCTTATCGTGGTTTATATTTTGGTACCATATGAAACAAGTACTGATAATTTATTTGTTAAATGAAAATATGACATAATGATAGCATAATCATACTATAAAATTTTGGGTTGGCTAAAATTAAGATTAAGTTAACAGGTTCAAAGAAAAATGGGTTCAAGTACTCATTCATTTTAAAAAACAGAAAGTTTCTCTTTATGCTATCACAAAAAAGAATTGAATTAATTATATCCTTGCCACCAGTATAAAATATTTTATCTGTTTTGAATAATGCATAGTCATTGAAAATAAATAACATGTATGAAAACAGAGTTTGAGCATTACAATTTTGAAAAATAAACATTAAAATTAAACATATCAAGAATTTCTCAATAAGATATATAATAAACCACCCCAAAAAGTAGAAATAGTATACATGAAAAGAAGTAATATAATTTATGTGGGAGTTTATGATCTAAAAGCATTTGAACCAAGTTATAACTACAAAACCAACCCAATGTTAGACAAGATTTATATTACTAGTAACAGTTTAACTAAACTTTCAAAAAGTCTAGGTTACAAAGTTTGTTTCAGTTTTAAAATTAATTACTATGGTAAGCCTCCCTAAAACTACATTATTTCTCACACAGAAATATATCAACTTTAATAATAATCATCATCATTCCAGCCTGTGGCCAGTTCAGTTTAGGGGTCACTTTGAGGTGTGGGGAGCTCTAATGTCTTCATGCTGTTACATGGGGAGAGGGTGGGGGTACATCAAAGTGTTACGTAACACAAATCTTATACTCAAATTCTTATGTTCAAAAATAATATTATTGTTCATGTGTTGACCCTTGATAAACATACTTATAGATAACCTCCGAATATCTGTGGCGTTAAAATTGCAAGTTTAGCACTTTTTGTTTGTTAATATTTGAATGCATTTAGGTGTTATTGTCTGCCCGAGACTACGAACGCCAAGCACATTTGAAAACACATATATTTTCATGCGCATGACAGTGACATGTTTATACTCATCACATTTGTTTAAATTTGTCCAATCTACTGACCCCCTCACATGATTTTAGTTGGATAACAGCTGTCAGTCGAAACGGTCTTAATTTATAAGTGTAGTTGAGTTTGAGTATAATTTTGATTCCTACTGCACATTCTTTTACATAGGCCGTGAATAATCACTTGTGTTTGTACAAAAACAAATAATTTCTTCATAAAGAGAAGACTTGTTCATTGCTTGCTTATAGAAAGTGATACCCAGAAAAAAAACTAGTGGATGAATCTCAAAAAGATATAGTGAAAATGGAAAGAAGTAAGAGTAGAGAAAGGTGACCTGGTGGTCCAAGGGTAAGGTGTCTGTACTTCAGTGCTGGGGGTTCGGGGTTCAAATCTCGGTCCCGGCAAAGATTTATCTAATTTCCAAACCCTTCCTTCACCTCTGACAAGATGTGTATTAATCACAACTTGTGAATGTGGGGAATGCCAGGCCTCCACTGTGGCTAAGATCCTATGTTAAACTGTTCAACCTCTACACTTTGCATCTCATCCTTGGGAATCAATCTTCTTGTCTTTCTTGGGTATAGCTCTTTATCCTCTTCATTTTTTAGCCTCCACACCCTTATTCATCTTTCTTGTTTTACTAGCTTTCTCCTACACTCCCATCCCTTGTCTACCACCAACAACCTGTGGTCAGTATCTAAGGATACACTTGGTATTACCTTGGTGTTTAAGGTCTGATTTTTCATTTCTTCATCCATGATAATGTAGTCTATCACCGAATTTAGCTCCCCATCCCAACTGTTTCTAGTTACCTTTTAGCTTTCGCTTTCCTTCTTATATCAGCTATTTGCCACTTTCATTTTATGTCTTGCACGTAACTCCAACAGCCTTCTATCTTCCTTGTTTCTCTCACCCCATCTTTCTTTCCCTAGCACCTCCTCAACTCCCCACCCTCTCTCTTTTCCTACCCTAAACCATTGTAAGCTAATATGATGCTGGTCAATTCTGTTCTGGGTAACAATTACTGTATAGTTCAATTCTAAGAAAAAAATATTTATAGTTTCAATATCATGGAATAAGAAAAATTCTTTACCCACAGCCCCACCCCCCTTACAAGAAACAAGTGTTATAATAGATTGTAATGACCCCTCCTAACAAAATTGGACTAGCCATTTGAGTTGATTAATGTTAAATTTTTCTTTGTCACTTTGACATTTAATATTGCTTAAGAACTCTACATTAGTTGAGAAGATAATATTTACACAAATTCTCAATGTGTAGTGAAATATTCACCTAGGAGGTTAAGGTTCAAATAACTCTGAAGTAATGATGATTTAAAAACGTACCCTAGATTCTTCAGCTAACATAGCATTCATATCTTGGTCTGAAATGGCTTGCATCATCTTGATATCAGAGTAGTACCGTTCGACCCACTCTTTATAAACAGGAATGTCTTTTGCATAAAGAAGTTTGGAGCTGGGAGAGTCCTTGCCTAAAAACAAATTTGTTTCAACTCCAGTAACATGTACTCCATACAAAGTTTGAGTTACAAGTAGAAAAAAAAAGCTCTGATAATATTAACTTGAAAATTTTTAAGATATGATAATGAACCATCATCACACACAATATCAAGCACAAAAGATTATCAAACTTCAATAAAAATTCTTAAAATCAACTTACCTAGCCTATGGTCAGATGTAGAACAAGAATCCATAAAGGTTTGCGCTACGACGGAAAGACAGGAGTCCACAATATTGGACTTGTGAATGTCAAATACAAAATTTGGGTTCTTTATTAAGTTAACCCAAAATCTAAGTGGTAAACTGAAAAGAAAACCAAATAAATATTTTAGTACAATGAAAACTAAAGTATATTTCTCATTAAATTTTATTGTCACTTGATAAATTATTTTATGCACTGCCTAAAATATTGTAGTTGAAAGTCGGATCTAATATATTCATCAATAATAGTGCAACAATATCATTTTGCAATTAGTAGTAGCTACTAATTATTACTTTTACTATTACTAATTAAATGTTTTAAACCAACCCAAACAATTGTGTGATTATGCAATTTGGTTTGTATTTTGTCACCCATCTGAAGTATTTACACTACATTTGAAGTAATTATACTATTTATATTGCTTATAATAATTCCTCTTTGATATTACAATCTAAATTCATGTTTGTCACTTAATTTAAACTGTTATAAAGCACAATATTTCTTTGAAGCCCCAATATGCAAGAAGATAATAGGTTAAATTTATGGTAATGTGTGTATATATGTCTCTTCTATGGGCCTATATGGTCAGTTCGTAATTGGCATATGGCTTTGGTTTTTAGGGTTTTATTGTACTACTATGCACTAATACAAAATGTGATGTTAAGAAGTTAGCAAAAAGATATAAAAGTATTTGAAAATACTTACTCAGTGACAGAAAAAAATATGCAAGGAATGCTTAACCAATGACCTGAATGACTTCTAGTGATCCTACATAGTTTATGAATCCCGGTACCCTGAGCTCAATGGTAGCCCTCCAATACAGGTATTGATGATCCGGCGTCCTAACCCGTGTAGTCTCAAAACCGGGCAGAGTGACCCCCTTGACTCGGTGGTTATTAGTCAGCCCTATTAGCTTGGATTAACTACTTTTTATCCTGGCTTCTAGCCTGATTTACCGTGAGGAATGCAGACACTCTGTTTATTTTGTCAGCGCTTATGTTCTTTTTGTTTACTAGCTAATCAAAACACCTTGCAATACTCGTTTTTTAATTCACAATCCAGCACACAATTGTTAAACAAACCCATGGCTCAATTTATGCTGTATCGATTATATAAAGACTCGCTTCTCTCTTTGTGTTTGATAAAGGCAACAATGCCAAAATATTAATCTATTTGTGTTACTCTTATTTACTCTTAGTAGTTTATTTTCCCTTTTTCTTTAGTTTTACCAATTGCCATTATTATAAAATTATTGTAATTATTAGTTAGTTATGATCAATCTATATGATCATTTAAAGGTTTTGGCATTTATATATGTAAATAATATAGTATTACTATTTATTTTTAGTTTAGCACCAAGTCTTGCTTGCTCAGGCTGTATAGTATGTACCCTTATATGCATGAGGGAAAAAGAAAAAACATTTATTAAAATAACCCCCAGTACATCCGACCAGGGTTCAAACCTCTATTTCTCCATCACCAGCCATTTAGTCTCTCACGAGATTGACACCTTAGACCATGCGACCACTGAAGTGGATTATTTCTATAGTTAAAACCCTTATAAAAACAATTAATATAATCACAGTTTAATGGGCTTTTAAAGTGAAGAAACAATTCATTTGCACACTTACAGCTTTTTGTCTATTTAACTTACCTATTGCTTTTCCAAGTGTGAACCACATCTGGGTCAGAGATACCATGTTGAAGGGCTTGATCATCTAAGAAGTCAAACATGTACTTAATAGCCAATGGCAAGGCACTTCCCCGGTGAGCTGTACTGAAGATTGTCTCAAAAAGATCATCTACAAACTTCTGGAGAGTGCCCTGCAAAAACAAACAAAAATACACATAAGTCATTATTAAAATAAAGTTTAAACTATCAATAACATTTTAAAAGAAACTTTAGAAGGATAAACTTTTATTAAATTATAATATTACATAATTATACATACAGAAATATAGAACAAACATTTTCAATCACAACAAAATGTGTATATATACCTTTGTTGCAAGCAGTCTTGTGAGATAAATCTCCGAAACCATTTTGTTCCCTCTCTCCCCTTCTTTTTGAGCATCACTGTCATGATGTTTTACCAAGTGCCAAACCTGAAATAAATTCAATAGTTGACTCACTTTAAAAATTAGAAATAAAGCTTACTATTAAAAAACAGATGATATTTTAGAAATAAATTGCGAGGCTGGGTTGATAATTTTAATTACCTTAAGTCCTCCATCATGATCATGATTAAGAGGAGAGGTTGCACGACTTAGTGGAGGGCTAGCAGAACTGAACTTTGACAAGTTAAGCGTTTCATACTTGTGAGACTTGTCTGTCTTTTCAGGAAGTATTGACAAGTTATAAAAGGAAGATTGTTTTGAGACTAGATTCAGACATCCTCCATCTGGTACCTGTGAATTTTAAGAATATTATTTAAAAACATACCATAACAAACACTATTTATCTTGGGTACTATTTACATGACATATTTTTGTACACTTTGTTTACCTTGAATCATAGTATATCCCTATCTTATGAGCTGACCATATTGGAACCATACAATTAGAATTTATCAGGGCAATATAGTGGTATACATGACAGAATAAAAGGAACCTGATATTGTCACAATTTCCTTGAAAGGCTTAGGGATTTAAATTATAACTTTGGAATTTACCCATGCTACTATAGTAATTTGATTTGCCAATGTCTCAACTGTGCTAAATTCATAAATGTGGGTATGTTGAGGGCATAACTCAAAATTATGATGAAAATTTGTCTGTTTATTGTTTAGCATTATTGATAGAAATAGTTGTTTCACGTTGGCTATGAACTCTAATTTGAGCAACTTTGCTTGATTAATTCATTGGTAAAAGTGAAATATAATTAACTATGCCGCACTAAAATGGCATAGAAAACCTAATAAAACCAAATAAGAGCATCATAACAATAAGAGTGGTCAAAGAGTTTTTCTTAATATTAAAAACTAATGGCTGTTTTTCTTCAGAAGGTAAAAATAATCTTACTGTAGCAACTCTTAACACAACTCACAGGGGCTTATATCAAAGTGTAAAAGTAAATTAGAAAAAAATGTATACCTACATCTAACATATTTGCTCAAGTTAAAACTATTTTTGTATAATTTATCATTTATAAATTCCCTTTTTAAGAGCTCAGCTACCTGATAATGCCCCTGTTTATTGTCATATTGATCAAGCAGTAAATGCTATTAATGGTGTCCTGACAAGTAAGAAGAGCATCAGGGCGATTGGTTGTTTGGTTTTCTAAATGGTAAATACCTCATATAGCTTAAGAAGTTACCTTGGTAGATGAATTAAGTAGTGTCTCTTTTCTGCTATTAATTCATAAAACTCACCTATTATTTTAAAGGTTTCACACTATTGGCATAAAAAAGTCATAATGAGGGCATGGAAATTGTGGTATTAATTTTTATTACAAAATAATTAAAAGCATGTTTTGCTCATATTATATATCTACTTATTTTGAAATAATAAAAGAAAGACATTCCATAACTTTTTAACAACTTTACCAGTCAAAATTCATAAAAAACTTTCTTTGATGCCGAATTTTTACTTTCTCTTGGCCCCCCAAAGCAAGAAGTATTGTGATTGCAAAAAAAAAAAAAAAAAACATAATTCGAGATATTTTTTATTTTGAGGTTTCATGACCCCCCTCCTCCCCCCAAAATTGAAATAGGTTTTTGCAATGCTGTTTGCTGTCTGTGTGCCTGTATCTCATTCTAGATACTAAACCATTGTGCTGATTTGGCTAAAACTTGGTATCTAGGGTTTATGTAAGGTTCCCCAGAGGGGCTAATAATTAGATATACAATCCTAAAATTAAGGGTAGTTTAACTCAGAGTGAAAAGATTTAAAAAAAAAAATTGATTTTTCAAAATCGGCGCTAATAATAATACTTAGCACTGTGTCTTACTACCCGTTTGAGTTACACGTTTAAGTACTAAATGCGCAAATGGGTTAGGAATTGGGGAAAATTGAATATAGAGGAAGTGTAACTGCATTTGTGTGGAGGTAGAGTGGAAAAACATTTAGGAAAAACCACTCCTAGTTCACTTGAGCGAAATTCGAACCTCGAGTTCCCCATCCTCAGCAGTCTAGCTCAACACAAAACTAGTGTGTTATCTAACCACGCCAACAAGGCAAGTCGGCACCAACAATTTTGATTACATTTCATATCTAGTCACTGTATATCATTACAAACAAGATTGCTCATCTCATTTTTCCAAGAAAATGACAAGAGGGTATTTTACAAAATCAGATATTTCCAATTTTGATCATATCCTCACAATCCTTTGAGATATGAAATATATTATCATAGCAAAGTTTTAGGACTATGAAAGATAAAAACAATTCTGTTTGAAATCTATTTTTATAAAACAAATAGTTTCAGGGCTATAAGCAAATTTTATATATATATATATTTAAATGGAGGTCTTTGAAATGAATTGATTTACACACTATGGTTGACAGAGATGTTCCTCTTTTATAAATGTTTCTATAACAGTGTATAACATTTTACTTATGCTCTTTGGTAGAATGTGAGACTCTTTCCATTATGTTCTTGCAGCAATATTTATTATTTAGTTTCACATATCTAACGAGATTTAAGTATAAGTTTCTGTTTCTAGGAAGTAGAACAAGAAAGTCTGTGCGGTGCATTGTACCATCTATTTTTATCATAAAATGTTGTTGCACCTTATAGATTTAAGCCCTATAAATAAGAAATCGAATTTTAAAGTTGATTATTCATCCATTTACATACTCTGTAATGATTGAGGGTATTTCTTTTCTTCCATTCTCCTTCCGTTTTAGTTGTGGTGTCTTCATCGTACAGAATTAACCTTCCCGATGCTCCTGTACGCCACTCTGTAACATTTTCACTTCTTTTTAAAACAATACTTACAGTGATTAAATCATGGTAAAATTAATACTATTTCATTTTATATATTAACAAAATGAGTGAAAAAATAGGTATACTATAGGATTGAACATACCCAAGTCAAGATCATCTTTTCGTGGACGTTGACTGTATGGTGTAGCTCTGTATATAGTATCCAGAGCCTTTTCTTTGACTTGAGAAATTGTATCACAATCCAGAACTTTGACTGGCACATTCTCAGTATTTGGATCCAACCCACTGACAAAAACAGCTTGCTGGGATATAGATACGTATACAGTCTAATAAAAGAAAAATAGTTATAAACAAGAGAACAAAATGGACAAATACAAAAATATATTACATACATAATTAGAAATTCAACCAGCTTAAATTTATATTATAAATACTTTTAAATTAGCAGAGCTTCTATGTAGAGCTTTTCTAAAAGTAGAATATCATTATTAACATAAGATATAAAAATTGTTTTATATAAACACATATGCATAAGTGCATACATCCACAAACAAAATGTGTGTGTGTGTGTGTGTGTGTATATATATATATATATATATATATATAAAAACTTAGAGCATGGCTCCTTATAATTCTATATTAGAAGTAGGCTCCTAGGCTTAGATTTTTGTCAAAATGAATAGATTTATTAAATCAAGGATATAGCAACAATATAGTGTATTATTATAGCTAGGACCTATATGGCTTTTAAAAATATATAATACATTTTGTTATGTAAAAAAGGAATAAAGTGATTTCTTTGAAAGATAAGGCAAATATAATAAGTGATATTGAACATGGACTTTCTCTAGCGGACCTGTGTCAAAAGTATGATTTAAATCAACGATGAGTAACACCGTGTAAACAGGGACAACATTCTAATTAGATACAAACAAGCTTCAAAGACATTGTGAACAGTTGAAATGGTTCACTGTTTAGAGGTCTTCAGGAGTCTTTCTCAGCAGGCCTGTGCCGATGAGCAAAGAGCAGCTTGCCAAATTGCTGGATGAGAATCAAAAAGTTTTTCTTTCTTCCCCTCTTCAGCCACCCCTCTGAACAGGCAAACACCATTATAGTTGGGAAGGTAATTTGGAAAGGGAAGTTGGTCGATCAAGAATTGATGTCAGAATGACAGAAATATTACGCTTCCGATATACATCTGCCCAACTCATATTTTGGTTGAATACCTCAGAAACCTCAAGCTGGAGTTACTGCATCAATATTCCAGCCCCTGGATCAAGGCATGATCCACAGCTTCAAGAACTATTACAAAACGAAAGTGATGCTTCATAAAACCCAAGCCTTTGAATTGAAATATATGTATAAATATATTTATGTTACACATTTTTCTGTCAAGGCTTGAAAGAGTGTGTAAACAGCCACTATAGATAACTGCTTCTGACTTAATTCATTAATATAAGTATAAATGAGGCAAGAACTATTTAGTTGAAAATTCATATATAACAGAAAAAAGATAGTGATGAAACTTATGATACTCAAAACACATAACTCAAATATGCCATACTAGTTTGAACAAACTGTGTCCTTTCGTATCAGAGCTCTGAGCCTACTATAATAAAGCTAGCAATCATGAGAATAATAAAATATCTACCATAGGTTTGAAGTCAATCGACTGGCGTATTAGTTTTTCTTCACTGAGTGAGTAGCGTGCCTCTGATGTGATGGCATCAACAGGACCCTTGTCAACTTGCTGTTTAACAGCACGGAACAGCATAAATAGTGGCTCGCCAGCACACTCTCGCAGGAACTTGAATAATAGGAATGTAAACCATGCAGACAACATTTTCTCTGCAACACTTTCTGTCCTGAAATGGAAAATAAAAACAGTGTATAACACTAACAATTTAATTGCAGGAAACTATTTACAGATGTCAAGTAAATACTTATAAAATTATGCTCCTTTTGAACCAGTGTGAACAAAATATGAATATGTCACTAAATAATTATTTTATTTTAATTTTCAAATTACTACAGGGGTATGGTTTGCTATGGTTAAATTTGGTCTCTTTCTCTCAGATAATACTCGAATTCATGGTAAAGGATCACCGAGCACATTTCTATTGTGCTTCTCATTAACAAGTAACAAGTCATTTTCTGCTTTGCCTTAATCCATCAGCATTGTCATTTTCAGATTTATCAATAATATTTCTTTTCCTCCAATTCATCACTTGCAAACTAGCTCTAAAATAATCAGCATTGGTTTGTTTGTTATTATATAGCTGGAGCTGAGGGATAGACATGGGGGTATTTACACACATAAACACTGTAAGTTAATTTTGTACATTAAGTATATACTGTCTACTCTCGATTCTAAGACCCCGGGAATAGCGTATCTCGAAAATTTTAAGGAAATCGGCTGCAAAATATGTTTGTCGCACTTATTTAGGTCACTGCGTTGTGATTATCTTTGTTAGCAAGTGTTACTAATAACTGGGGTGGGTCAGACATAAAAATAGTCACCACCCCATCAGTGCCAGCCAATAGCACTTGCTTGTGGGTCGGGGTGGACATAGTCAAGACAATGTTTCCCCACACGCGACTGCAGCTACATCACACACCAGGCTTGTTTTTACCATTGTTATTTTGATTCTCGATTTGGTTACATTTTTGGTTGGATTTTATGAACGATTTTTGACGACCCACGGTATTATTTTTATTTGATAAGAACTTATAATTTCGACAAAATGAATGGAAATATGATCTTTTTGACGCTCATGAAGAAGTACGAGATCATCTAGGAAGTGGATGAAAAGAAGATTACAAAGATGGAGATTGCGCAGTGGTATGGCATCCCTAAGTCGACACTTTTCCCGATTCTAAAAATGAGAGAAGAAATTGTGAATGCAGTTCAGAAGGAAGGGCACAATGTAAAGGCCAAATATTTGAAGGGTGCAACGCATGCGAATCTGGAGCAGGCTATGTTAGAGTGGTTCAGCCAGCATATAGCACAAAATGTGCCTATAAACGTGCCAGTTGTGTTGTAGCATGTCAATCATGTAATGTTGACACCTACACAATTAGGCTACGTAAAAATACGAAGTTATAATAACTATATTGGCAGAATCCAAAGAAGAGGATTAGATTTGAAATATTTAATAATATTATCATTCAAAACCTACTGTTAACGACTGGATGGACACGGATATGATCCACGTGCTCTCAATAGAAAATACTACAAGTAATTTTAATAATACAAATCTGCTTAGAAATACTAAACATACAATAGTGAAATCCAAAGAATATAATTAAAGCTAATACATTCAGGAATAATATGCTTCAAAACTTACTCACCGTTGCTGGATGGGATCAGATAATGCCAACATGACTTCTAGCATAATATTGAACACGAATGGCGACAGAGGGCTTGCTAACACATCCACTTACTACTCCTTCAGTCGTAGAAAAGAACTAAACCTATGTTAGGTTCGCTCTCACAACCCTTGAGTGTGACACTCAGTTGAGGTGGCGTGTCTTCGAACCTCCCCTTTTCCACACCCCGCAAGCTCCTATCATCAGCTGTGTTATCACATCTTTTCTCTATTTATTTTTGTTCCGTTCTAGTCCAAAAAAGGGTATAAAATAGGTACTTCAGATTTACAAAATATTATTCTATCACATCACATCGTTGAAGAAGGAACTTCTCTCCATGAAGGGACTGGTGGCCCTGGAATATTGGGCGTGTTGCTCACCGCCGCGCCTCCGAGGAAAAAACTCTTCACGAAGGGATCGGTGGCCATGCAGTATTGGGCGGGTACTCACCGCAGCACCTCTGAGGAAAACCTCTCTTCACGAAAGAACCGGTGGCCATGATGTGTTGGACTTGGTACTCACCGCCATGCCACCAAGGAATATCCTCTTCGATTTCTTAAGTATTGAGGCGACGTCCATCTAACTTATTGTTTAGTTAAAAGATTAGAAATTATTTATTTAATAAGTCCATCTGACTTATTGTTTATTTCAGACTTAGTATAGTCGAGGTGACTATTATGATTATTTTGACTTTTTGTTTCAGTCAGAGTGACTAGATTTTGGTTTTGTATTATTACTCTGTTGATGTTGTCACAGTAACTCTAGTGTTGCTCAAGTCCCTCAGACTTGTTATATTGGTCCAAGAGGCCGTGTTTTTCCTATATCCATATGATAGAGCTTCGATATAGGAGCCTTGAGCTCCAGATGTAATGAGGACTTAGTCCAAATGGTTGCTATTATCAGTGAGCACGATATTTATCTTCCGAGTCCTTAGAATCACACACTTGTTTTTATGGCTACAATCAAGTTGTCTATCCTTTTTTTTAGGACCCAGTTGGGTTAGTGTGTTCAATGTATTGAATTATTCTTATTTCCACGCTTCGCGTGTGGTCTTAGCTTGGGTGCATAAAGCGCAGAACTCCGCTTGTTTCTATATGGGGTCAGGGCGGATAATACCTTTTTTCTCTTTGCCCGTTTTTGGCACCTATTGGCTGAGTATTAGTCTTGTATGAATTATATTATTATTGTACCCCAGGGAGTGGGTCAGTAAATACATGTACTATTGAATGCTCTGGCAGTACCAATAGGGAAAGGACCGGCCATAGTACTATTGTGTGTAGACACCTGTATATTAGCCACCTATCATTGTAATCAAATAACCTCTCTATTGCAATTCATTATACTATGTCTTTTAAAGAATTTTCTTTTGTCTCAATCAAGCAAGCTAGTTTAAAATATAAATGTGTTAACAATACTATATGTATATAATTTCCAGTTAACGTTTGTTTATAATTATCTCACTGTTTTTCTTTTAGAATCAACTGACCGTAGCCTGGCGTCAGTCCAGCTGTTTTGTAATTGAACATTGCTCTTCAAGCCTACTGCATTTGATCTTGCCCGTGTAGCGACAATACAGTATTAATCTGGAACTTCTATCTTATGTTTTTGTATATCTATTGTAATCAATCATATCTTTTATTTTTCTATTATAATAAATCTATTTTTGTTATTCTAATCATTTTATCTATCTAGTTTAAATAATTCCTTTGTACACCCAAGTAGTATTTAGTACAAACACCAAACAACAAATCCTACAAACTACAAAGAACCCTACACAATGATGCAGAGGAAGGCCAATGAATTTGCCCTGAGGTTGGGTCTATAAAACTTTGTTTGTTCAAGTGGGTGGCTATCCAGCCACAAGGTCATCGGTGACAGCGCATTGGTCTACCTAACACCGGTGAGGGAGTGGATTAACCCTGGCATCGCCAACAGAATAGATAAGTTTTTGAAAAACACTGTGTTGATGGAGAATAAAGGGCTATCGATTGTTGTGCTCAGTAAATCACCATGGAAGAGATAATGGCTAGAGAGGCAAAAAGTGTATGCAGTAGGGATTGCACAATGGACTCATAACCTGATTAGTTTTCTGGCACAGGAAGACAACATGATCCTATCTGACAAGCTGATGTTACGGAAAATACATAGCGGGATGAGGAAAAGGGAAGCAAATGCAACGAAGCAGAAGACTAACACAAACTTTGTAAGTAATGTGTCCATTTTGAGTATACTGTACATTGATTTAAAGTGGGACTTTTATTATCTGAGGACGTGAAATATAATGATGTGTTCATAAAAACAACACAATAGGTGAGTACTAATTTGAATTGAATATGCTACAATCTCTTGTTTTACATAATATTCAGATTATACGCGGCACTCGTCCCCTCAATTGCCGTGGATAATCCAGGAGTTAACTCTATTTGTATATATTGTAAATTGCAATTTATTAAAACTTTATAATTTAAAAAAAGCAATTAAACATAGTCCCTAATAATGAAAACTTTAATTTACAGTACATGTTGTATACATACCTTCGAAGTAGTAGTTTAGGATGACTCTTGCTCTCCATAACTTTTTCAATGAGCTCAGCGAGCAATGTTTTCAAGATATCTGTGCAATATTCCATCTTGCTTTGTAGTGTTACCATAATGAGGGATGCAACATTCACTCTGAACAAAATTGAATATAGTTTAGTTTATTAAATTTATAATAAATACAATTTGTGATTTCTAAAAATGTATCTATATATGAAATTCATTTAACTTGTAGGAGTGTGATAACCCATAGGTACTCCCCCATTGATAAGTTTATACCAGTTAAATAATATTTTTTACATCCAAACATAAAGTCCCTATTATTTTAGAAGACTTTGGGATCCCTTGTGCTAGAATGATTGCTCAGAACGCAAAAAACCAGAGCTTTCTTTCAGTTAATTTCTTTTCCTGCCTTAAATTTTCACTTGTATGCACAAACAAATACAATCATATTAAAAATTTTCTATAAAAGCTGTTGCTTTATCCTTTATCCATAACTTTTTTCTTTTTTTGAGTCACTAAAGTAAAGCAATTTATTGAATTCCAATGCACAATATTTTGTTATTTTATAATATCCAACTATAAACATGTTTGGGAGTTATAAGGTGTTATGACATGGTAGACTTGAGAATAATATTAGTTCATGCATCAAATCAAACTTATACGGAAAACTTTGGTAACGTAAGAGTAGTTGTGTAGTCCTGAAAAGTATGTTTATAAAAACTAATACCTTTCTAAATGTATCATTATTCCAAAACGTCTAGCTAGGGATACTAGAAAAGTAGGCTTACATTACACATTCTTAAATTAAGATTGAGAAAAAAAAAACTTTTATTGGAAAAAGTACATACCTGTCTCTCATTGAAAAATATCTATTACTTTCTAGTGTCCGTATGAACAAAAGAAGAAAAGTCTTATTCATAATTAGTTGTCCAAATAAGCGAAGTCCTTTTTCTTTGCGAAGAAGCTCAGGACGTTCCCACTGGAGAACAGCATGGTCATCCATGTTTGGGAACAAAATCTTCATGGCATATGTACGATATTCCAGGAAAGGAATGCCTCCCAATGTTAGGTCACCAGTCAGGTCAGTCATTTCTGTTTGAAGCTCAGCAAAGGCTAGATAATGAAGACAAAATGTTTAGTCATAACATAACAAAAAGATTTCGGAAAATAAATCTAATCTTTTTTTTCTTTCTTTTAAGACACAAATAAATTAATAATGGGATTTATATGGACAGATATTTAATGTATTTATATGCCTGGCCATTTGTTTTGAAAGTGTCAATCAACTAGCTACTCTGTATAGTGTTTATAAGCTATACAAGTTTCATCTTATGTCTTTGTGACTATTTATGTCCTTCCCTACCCTTTTCGCTTTACACACAACCCCCATTAAGGTTATTTAAGGTATTTAACGTGCATTTGTGTTTCTAGGAAAGAGAGCAAAAGAGCTTAGCAATTTTGCCGGTAAAGGTATTTTCACATAGAAGGTATTTTAATATGCTACAATCCATGGGACAAATGGTTAAACTTCACTTCAAAGGAAGTTGTGCTTTGGATTTTTACCGCTCAATCAAAATTCGTCGACCCCGGCTTGGTTTTACCCACAAACATCGAGTCCTGAGGCAATCACTTTACCCAAAGAGCACCGAGGTCAACCACTAAAGTTACTAGCATACAAGAAGACTCAAAAGTCTAACAAATATTTTTTTTGAAAAAATTAAATAATTCTATTAATGAATTTCATTGAACCCATGAAATGCTTATATCAAATCAAAACATTATACCTCTGCTTTCTTAGCCCTAATATAAAAACAGAATTGAAGTTAAATGTTTTTAGTTGGTTTGTATTTATATAGTTAAGGCACAGATAGATAAATAAAAATGATAAACTACTTAAGATTTTCTTTCAGCTGTTCTATTCCTAGCTATCCATATGTAAAATAAAACTAGACTATTAATATCTTTTGAGGTCATAACGGTACCTGATAGGACTGTTGATTATTTTATTGACCAGTAACTGTATCAAAAAATCAATTTTTATTATGCAATAATAGACAAGAGTCTGTGTTTAAATGATTTGATGTATTAACCCCATTTTATAAGCAACAAAATATCATATATTTATTCACTCTTAGTTGCTTGTGAAGAGATACTATTTGTGAGTTTGTATGTTTTAAATATGATCCGGTAGTACTGATGCATACTGCCATTATTTTTTGTAGTACTGCGTATCTTAAATTACAAATTACAATAGCTTAAACATGCAGGATCAAAGAGATGAATTTTAATGAAATGAACTAGTATTTGCCTGGAGAGAAGTGGAACAACCAGAGTGAAAATCAATATGTGGAAAGCCAACTACAATGTACCCAACCAGGATTCAAACCAAATATAAACATCCTGGGTGAGAGTTGGACATACCAGACGAGCCTTTTTGGCACAGAGTCAACCCTACCAGTTCTTGTGTTGAATTTTTTAGTATTTATTTTATTCATGAAATTCTATTTAAAAAAATCTAAACTATGCATAATGTAAAAAAACATAAACCAATTTGAAATTAATTAAATTAAGTTACTCATGATTTTGTGTATGTGCCAAATATATCTCAAGAAATATTTTATCCTAAAAGGAAGTATTTCAAAATAAAAAAATGTACTAAAGCATTACCCTTTAACTAGAGCTACCCGCCTCGGTGGCGTAGTTGGCTAACACGCTTGTCGTGTTGAGCTCGACTGCTGAGGACGGGGAGATGGAGGTTCAAATCTTGGTCGGGTGAACTGGGGGTGGGGGGTGTTTCCTAAGTGGTTTTCCACTCTCCCTCCACGCAAATGTGGGTTCACTTCCTCTAATTCAACCTTCTCAATTCCTAATCCATTAGCGTAATTAGTACTTAAAGTGTATAACCCAAACGGGTAGTAAGACGCGGTGCTAAATATTATTATATTATTAACTGAAGCTAAGGCAACAACCTATTTTAGGTATTTTGCTAAGCAATCAGGACTTAGTCTTTATCTAATTTTTATTTACTAAAAATAAATGTAAACTGGGAAGAAATTTTAAGATATTAGTCATTTTATGTACTACTTTAAAATGTGATTTTCAACAATTCCTACCTTCTTTACACTCTGCTGCAACTCGAAGTTCTAAAATATCCATTTGTTCTTGCATATTCTTAAGAACACGATTACTCTCTGTGGACTTGCGTCGATAAGCAATCAGAAATGCAGCAAAGACAATAACTAATAACACAATTACTCCAATTATGCTGTACAGTGCAGGTTTGGAAAGTGCACCGTTAAGTCCTGCTGGTGATGCATAGCTTAATTTTCCAATTACATAACGAAGAGTTCCACCAACAATAACCTGCAAGTAAAATAAATTATTAGTTTCACTAAACAAACTTTCCAACAAAGAAGCATTACATTATAGTGCTCATTCTGTGAATTTATTTACAAAGCAAGGCACATAATAAAATTGGAATATAAATGAAAATTTTTAATGGTGTAAAAATGTTATGCCCAAATTTTGAGTGAACAAATTTTACAAAATTTAAATAAATAGGAATAAGCTAAAAATATATACATTCAATTTTCAAATCAATAAAAAAAATTGAAAATAGCTTGTGAGGTAACATATTTAATCAATAACCAACATTGTTCTAGTGAAACAGTTATATTTATAATTTTTATTCTGTTAGTCAGTTTAGTCTGAAAGGTAAAAGTCTTACATTTGTGAACTACATTATGGCCCTATCCTATAAGCTACATTATGGTGTAACCATGCAAGGTAAATTTGCTACTGTTCAGGGTAAATAAACATATGCATTTTAACTGAGAAATAATTTGATTAGATTTTTAAGGGACCATGTGAGGTGCATTAGTCTTATATTATGTAATATTTATGCAACAATAGCTCTTTGATCTAATTGGAGTAATTTACAAGAAACCCAAAAAGTTATATAATATAGAATGAGATTTTTTTAAATTATAAAAAGTTAATCTATTAAGCCCTACTTTGAACCATGAGGTTTGTTACTTTGCCTATTTGACACAGTGATTTGGTCCATGTTTTAGCTTAGAATATTTCAACTTACCTCACACTTAAAGTGTGATAGTTAAACCTCGCAATTAGGATATAATTCACAGTGTCAATTTTGTTATTTACACTATAGTAGATTTTACTAGTGAGTTTTTAGTTTAAGATTTTCGGGCTTGCTTTATTTTATTTTGTGTAAAATTATTCTTAAGTGTAGAAGGCAGTCCTTGGTGCCATTAAATTAATATGATGACATTAGATATTTCACATGTATTTAACCTTCTATGCTTCCTTTTGATAAGATAATGTTTGTAATATTATTATTAGCACCGCGTCTTACTACCCGTTCGGGTTATACGCACTTACGCTAATGTGTAATGGTAGGGTGATTGTGAGATGAAATGAAGGACCTATAGTTTAACGTGGAATCCGAACCACGGTGGCGACCTGGCATTCCACACATTCACAAGATGTCTTGTCAGAGGTGTAGGAAGGGTTTGGAAATCAGATAAATCTGTGCCGGGACCGAGGATCGAACCCCGGCCGCCAGCATAGAAGTCTGACACCTTACCCCTAGACCACAATGTTTGTAATAAAAGTATTGCCTTTTGAAGATATTAGGTCCAAAAAGGGATGAGGCTACTGGGGAGTGGAGGTTACATAATGATGAGTTACATAATCTGCACTCATCACAGGACATTGTTAGGATAAGCAAGTCTCATAGATTTTAGTGGGCAGGACTTTCAGTGTGAATGGAATAACTTAGAACCATGTCCAGGGTGTTAACTCATCTGGCATACCCTACAGGAAGAGACCATTGGGAAGACCTAGACGCAAATAGGAGGATAACCTTAGAATGGAGCTGAAAGAGAGAGGGTTTAATATGGTGTACTAGAAAGAACTAGTTCAAGATAGGTACAGGGTGTAATGAGGTGGACTGGATAGAACTAGCTCAAGCTAGGGATTGGTGGCATACTTGAGTAAGTGCGGCAATTAACGTTTGAGCTCCTAATGCCATGATTAATAGAGAGCAAGTAAATAAAAGTAGTATGTGTATGCATTTCCCAGTATAAAGAAGAAAGGGGAGTTAGCTAAGTTTTTTTTTTCATCAAGTCCTAGTACCAATTAAGGTTTTACACACCACACATTAGGATAGTGAGATAGGGATGAAGAAGGTAGTATTTTAGAGAAAATGTAACCACATTTTCATGAAGGATGAAAACCACCCTTAGTACACCCGACCAGGATTCAAACCCCTACACATTAAGATTATAAATAAATCCATGTTAGAACAAACACTAAAAGTATCGTACCAAGTGAGGCCAAATGACCAACAAAATCAACACTCAGCTGAGTTAAGCGCTACTATACAACTTAGTAAACTTTTTTTTTTCAAATACAGAATCATAAGTCAAGGCGTTTTGGTGGGTGAGCAATTCTACCAGACCTTGTAACAATATTAAACAGACTAGTTCCAAGAGGCACAGTATTCATTTCTAAATTAAGAGACTGAGAAGTTGAGGCTATTATGTATTCTGGAGTGTTATTAGGAGAGTATGGTGCTGTTAACTTTAATTCTTCAAGTTCAACCATTTCATCACCAAAGCTCCTCACCTTATCATGATCTTCACAGGAAATGTCATTACCAGAGTGCCTAGGCCTAATATGAAGTGAATTTCGTCTATAAAGTTTTCCTTTTATACACACCAGATATTACCTGTTTTTCAATATCATAACTACACTGCCCTCTTCCCAAAATCACACTTTGTTGTTCTAAATAAAGACATACTGCTCAGGGTTAAAAATTACTCGCCGAATAGAGCAGTTTTGTCATAATGTAACGATTGCCCTATTTTCGCAGTCACTGCATTATCAATAATTATTTCTGGCTTCAAGCGGCAATCATGTACAGGCAGTATATAATTGAGGGTGCGACTTTGAAGAAGATGAGCAGGTAAGTATTAGAGACCTGCCACTGGGCTATTTCTATAATCCAGAAGGAAAAGTGGAAAGTCTCCACGATCATATTGCGCCTTTTTTAACATCAATTTGACAATTCCAACTGCTTTCTCAGCCAAACTATTGCTGCGGGGATAGTGAAGACTGGAGGTTACAAATTCAATATTCCATGATTGAGCAAATACTTTGAATTCATATGAGTCAAAAGGTTGGTTGTCAGAAATGAATTGTTTGGGAATCCCAAAATGTGCAAAAATTGGTTTGAGCTACTTAAAGAAGAGGAAGCACACCTACTCGGGACCCTTTTAGCCTCAATCCACCACGAATGGTAGTCTACAATAACTAGATAACTATCACCATTATAATCCGCAAAATAAGCAGCAACTTTAACAAAGGATAAATAAGGGATGTCATGAGGTTGCAGTGGGTCCTTTATTTTAGACCGTTGAAATAGATTGCATGTTGGGCCTACAAGTATAACATTTTTCAAATCAAGAGTTGATTCCTGGCCAATAGAAGCTGCAAGATGCTTGAGCCTTGACTTTTTCAAAACTGAGGTGAGTTGCATGAAGGATCTCAAGGATGAAGCGCCTCAGTTTAAATGGAACTAATAGACGCTCATTATAGTAAAGAAGCCCATCATGGACTGTGATGTCTTTTCTGAGGGAAAAATAGTGATTCAGCTCTGAGCAATCTGATGACAATGACTTAGGCCAACCTTTAATGTAATAATTAAAGACTTTGCTCAAAACAGATTCCACAACTGTATTTTTCTTATACCTTGCAAGTAAGGATGGTTGAACATAGGAGGTTGTCACTATAACATGTACTATGTCGTACATACTTTGATCTAAAGAGATGAAGGAATATTTTTGCAATTTAGGGATAATAACTCCGCTATATGCATGTATTTGCCTGCTAAATACTTGAGTGTGAATGAATAGGGCAATAGTTTCCGCCTAAGGCGGTGGAGGCGATTATTGGTAATTTTACCAATGTTTTTTACAATGATGGAGGTGAGTGGCTGATGATCTGAATGAACAGTTACAGCTTCATGACCATACACGAAGTTATGGAACCTTTTGAATGCAAAAGAGACAGCAAGCAACTCTTTTTACACCTGAACATAATTTTGTTCAGTGGTGGTAAGCGATCGTGAAGCATATAAAATGTGCTTGCCATCTTGCATTAAAGTGGCATCAAGGGCATATTGACTACTGTCAGCGTGTATGTTGATGGGTTTGGAGGGTTTAAAAGGAGTCGACAAGGCATATTGTGCTATAGACTTTTTCAAAAGCTCTAACTGCTTACTTTGGGAGGAATTCCAAGACCACGCAGAATAATTTTTTTTGGAGTTCACGGAATGGGGTGCAAATATCTGACAGGTGGGGCACAAACGATCTTAGGTAGTTGACTGTTCCCAAAATATGCTGTAAACCCTTCCTTGAAGCAGGCACTTCTATGGCCTGAATAGCCGGAACCGTGGTATCATCAGGACGAATTCCATCATTATCAAATTCCAAACCCAAAAATCTAACTTTATCCACAAAGAATTGAATTTTTTCTGGTTGGATACTATATTGTTTTCACAAGCATCTTGAATAACCTGTTTAACTATTTTCCATAACTCTTCCATTGTGTCTGCTCCACATTAAACATTATCAAAATACACACATACTCCCCCAATAATCCCAAAGTATTTATGAGTAATCTTTTGGAAGTAGTCAGGAAGCACACTTAGTCCAAATGGGGCGCGTAAAAACAGATAACATCCAAAGGGAGTGCTGAACATACATAGACTAGCCGATTCTTTACTCAATTTAAACTAGTAAAACCCATCTTTTAAATCAAACACACAAAAATATTTTTTATTGCCCATTTTGGAACTAATATCCTCGAGAGTGGGAATCAACATATAATCTCAGACCAAATTTTAGTTAAAATCCTTAGAATCTATGCATAGCCCCTGTTTCATGTTTACCCATTCACCAGCTTCACAACATTTAATAATGCCACGCTGTTCAAAATTATCTAAATGCACCTTAAGTTTACTTTACATTTTTAGGGAAACTCTGCGGGCTGGCTGCTTTTATGTATAGCACCTTTTTTTTTAAATTTTAAATCAAGAACCCCTGGAAAACATTCAAGGCCATTAAAAATATCCTGGTTTGAATTCCAGACGTTTTTAAAATCAGGTTTACTTTGAGCATTGAGAACCCCAACAAAATTTTTTGTAATGAGATAGAGATTCACACAAGATGAAAGGCCAAGTAAAGGTACGACTTTAACTGAATTGACAATAGTAAACACCAAGCTGTGTGTTTTGTTTTCATAGACAACAGGAAAAAAATTTTCACCAACAGGTGTAATCTCATAATCCCCAAAAGCTTCAATATGAGTTTTAGGAGCACTTAGCCCAGAACTATAATCGGGTCCAATAGACTGAAAATACCTTAAAGGAAGGATGTTAACTTCTGCTCCTATGTCTAATTTGAAAAGTACAGGTTTGCAGTTAATTAGCATTGATATACACCAATGACGATAGGTATTTACAGAATTTATAATTGAAAGAGAACCTATATCTGAATAACCTGAAACAGGGGGAAAAGAGTAACCATCAGTATCTTGAAATTGACAAAAATAACTACACTCACCAACGTTCGAAGCCTAGTTAACAACATCATTATCAGCGTTCATAGCGCCTAGTTCAAAAGCATTATGACCACTAGAAAAACTATTTATGGCAACACAATTTCTGGCAAAATGGCCCATATCTCGGCATCGATTACATCGCTTATTAATTGAGGGACATGGCCGGTTTGGTTGGTCATAACCACAACAATAACACACTTTTCTAACAAACTTTTCACTAAACTTGTTTCTTGACACACCAAGATTTTCTTTGGGGTCAGGACGTAATGGTTCAGTCTGCTGTAGAGTGTTCCAACTTCTTGATTGTCCTGTTTTCTGAAGGTGACAACGATTCTGCACTTGGGAGGTTTGGGGGGTGATTGTTTTTCTACTAACTTTAAATATATCACTCTGCGAGGATCTACCTCCATCGTCAATGGTTTTCAAGTTTTTGTCTTCTAGTCCACTGATTTCCAATATTCTACAAATTTGTGTAGGGTAGTGTCCTTCCTAAGAAGGTGTTGTTTTATTGACTGTGAGTTCACGCCCAATATTATTTGTGCATGCAGCAACTTATCCGTCTGGTCACCAAATTCACAAGGCGCGGCAAGAGCCCTGAGTTCTGCGTAAAAGTTTTCAAACGGTTCACCGAGACATTGTTTCCTGTTAAAAAAAAATTGAACACAAGGCTGGTTTCATTCTTCTTCGAAATACAGTGAGATTTAAGAACAGACAATATGTCATTCACTGTTTCTTCTTCGGGTTTGATGGTGGTTAAGGTTTTATAGAGTCCGACAGCATCTCGTCCTAATAGGTTTTTTTGCCTGGCTATTTGCATGCCGGCAGATTTTGTTCCAGTTTCTGTCACCTCAAAATATTCTATAACTTCTTCCTGGAATTCATCGAAATTCTTGCCAAATCTCCAGCAATATTAAGCGACTTTGGTTTATTAAACTCCATTTTATAACTGCTTCTTTACAGGGCAAGATAGTTGTATCCACAAATTTGAATCACAGATAATTCACAGCAGACACTATCAACTGCACCATGTTTTATTATCACAACAAATTAACTTTCAGACATAATCAGCAATCTCAAGACATCTCATTTACATAAAGTAGAAGCTATTAATGAACTACACATTAAGGTTATAAATAAATTCATGTTAGAACAAACACTAAAAGTATCGCACACAGTGAGTCCAACTGACCAACAAAATCAACATTCAGCTGAGTTAGGCACTACTATATAACTTATTAAACAATCATCAACTGTTTCCAGCGTGTTGCCGAGTCAGTCTAGTAAAATACCCCCATTCTTCTCCTCTCACTTGCAAACTTTCTATTATCTGCTCCTCTCATCTATTTTTTGCTGTCTTTTTACTACACACTTAATTTGCATCTATTCTTTGGCATCCTCTCCATCTCCATTCTCATTACAAGCCCATACCATCTCAGTCTCCCTAGTCCCTGGTCTAACTAAATGCTATAATTTGTTATAATGCATTCATTATAATATTCTTATATAAGGTTAAGTTTTAAATTAATAGATTAGGTCCTAGTTTTTAAGTTTGTCTCATAATTATATTGAGCATAACCACAAATAAGCAGTAAAACAACTCACAAATAAATTCCAATCCAAAATGGGATTTATTTTTTATCTTGAAAACAATATTTTCTTGAATCCTTGAAAATCCGAAAGATTATAGGTATGTGATAATTCAAAGGTTTCATACCTAGTATAGATTAAAAAAAATTGCTATAAGCTTTGCCCAAGGTGCAGGGCTATAATTTAAATTCATTTTTATCTATAGTTTCATATTTATTTGTTTCCTAAAAATAAATTTAATAATGTTATTTTAGGTTTTTCTAATTTTTATTTATGTAGTAAATAGCTTCAGAGATCTAAACGATTATGCTTCTTTATTAAAATTAACATTTATATTTGAAACTATGGATTAACATAATCATCAAATGCTCTATTTATTGAAATGTAACAGAAGATTTTACTAGCGTCTGTTGATAGGCTGTTGCCAGGACAAGCAAGGCTTGATGAGACTTTACTAGTAAATTGTTTCTTCCCATAAAGTATCTCAGTTTCCCTCTAGACCCAATGCACAAACATTTGCCCACTACCTTACTATGTTTGTTATTTTTCAAATGGCTGGTTGAAATTACAGTTTGTCGAGCTTAGCTTATCTTGGCATAAACCTACAAGTCGCCACTGGTAAATATACATGTTAAAATAGGTTCTCCAATTCATACCACTACTTGTGGAAGCTCTTGAGGGTTCACATGTCCATCTTCATCAAGCGCAGGTGGTTGAGTGGTAGGTGGTCGGCATGTCAACTGTTGACGGGACAGTGATGTTACATTACAGAAACTGTTCCCTATTTGCACCACCACATCAGATTCTTGGCAAGCACGGTCCAAGTGCTGTCCCTGAAACAATGCATTCAACCAATTACCTTCTATTAAATCTATAGTACATTTTCCTCCTTACTCATATGAATCACTTAACATGTCATTAATACGTAAAGATCACCTTCTGAAATTATCATAATACATTTTTATTTTAATAAAAATTCAAGTAACAAACAAAATATGCGTTTTAAAATAAAATTTGAATATTTTGACCACATTTTAATAAAATTTCCAATGTGCTGTTTGCCCAAAGTAAGAACTGTTGTACATAATCAAGCACGTATAATTTTTCCTCAAGATAGTATTTGATTAAATCTATTTTCACTTACATTGATAGTCAAGTAATCACTCTTGTAGTATTTTACTTCTTCGTCAAATTTATCATATATAGGATTTGGATAGAGCAGAAAGGGGTTATGATCCATTGACAAGTTTTGTACCCCTGTCACATTGTCCATCAAGAACCCATATTCTAGTTTCATAGGATTTTCTGCATCTGGCTCTTTATCAAATTCTATTGTTGGAGAAGAACAAGCCATGTTGGAGTTGCTGAGGACCACACAGGTCTGCAAATAACATACAAATAAATTAGAAGACATTATTATTATTATTGGTCAACATTATAAATAAAGAAACAATAAGATGGCAATACTAATTAATATAATTTAGCTACTTAAGAAACAAAACTAGTTCACTATATACACACGATCAGTGTATCCACTAGCTTGAAGCAAGTGAACCATTTATCTGGTAATGTTGACAGAACTTAAAAAAACGTAAAATAGTGTAGTGTCATATATAATAAACCTACATACATAATAATCCTACACCTGAGATTTTTTTTACTCGAAAGCCAGAAAGAATTCAGCCATTTTTAAAAATTCTCCCATTAATTTAGCTTAAATTTTTTGTTAGTTAATTTCGGCTTTCATATATATTATTCAACGTTTGTGTGTGTGTGTGTGTGTGTGTATTTGTATGAAAATTATAATTTTACAAAACTGATAAATAATTGTTTCAACCATAAGATGAATGTAAATAGTGGATTCTCAGCTATTAAAACAGTACACATTTAACTTTCAATAAAACACACAAAATAGTTAATGAATGGCACTAGTAATACTTTTTTTAGTATGCCTAGAACATGATCTTGACTGTGGATGCACATGTTTGCCAAAACTCTCAGGCGCAAAGCAAAACCAGTCTTGAGACAAACACTAGAGCTAGACCAATTAAAAGATTTCTGTGCTATTTATTTAGCCCATGTGGCTAGAGTTGGATGTGGCTAGAGTTGGAATAGTTTTTGCTTTGCCTGTATTGCTCTGCAATATCTGTTTAGGAAACCCAATTAAATGTCAAAACCAGACTAAAGCAATGCACATGTACTCTGAAGTTGTATATTATGTGTAGATACAACCACTGTTTCAACTAGATATTATTTGGAGGAAATTTGAAATTATTAAGTGTATGAAAAGCATGTTTATAGATGTATTGGGTTCTGTTTCGACACAAAGCTACAATTTTTACATCTCTGCAACCACGTTAATTGATGCACCACTAAAGAAAATGTTAAAATCCAGTTTCAGTGAACGTGTTAATTAAGCTTTAGAATCTTGAATACACATACTAATGCTCTACTCCTGAGTCATCATCATCATCATCATCATCATCATCATCATCATCATCATCATCATCATCATCATCACTGTGTCTTACTACCTGTTCAGTTATACGCACTTACGCTCGTGTATAATGGTAGGGTGATTTTGAGATGAAATGGAGGACCTACAGTTTAACGTGGGATCCGAACCATGGTGATGGCCTGACATTCCAAACATTCACAAGTTGTGATTAATACACGTCTTGTCAGAGGTGAAGGAAGGGTTTGGTAATCAGATAAATCTGGGCCGGGACCGAGGATTGAACCCCGGACCCCAGAACAGAAGTCTGACAGCTTACTCCTAGACCACCAGGTCACCCTACTCCCGAGTTATTTAAGTTCCTATCCATGTCAAAAACTCATTTAGTTCTCTTTTATCTTTTATACATGTGCTATAAACCTAATAATGACAATATGAACACTTTTAAACTTTTTTTTTAATAATCGGGTTAAAAGAAATACATTAATATAGTACATTTAACATAATGAGATTACATTGGTCAGGTGTAATGAGAGTGGTTTTTGCTAAAAAAATATCCATTCTCTATCCATGCAAATTCAAGTACACTTCCTATAAATTCAACCATCATCCCTAACTCATTAGTGTAATTAGTACATATGCATATAAATTGAAATGTACCAAAGAACCCGTATCCAGGTCCACATTGAAAAGTATATATTTTTAATTAGAAAATAAACATCCTTGATATTAAATGAATTCTAGTACATACACTGCTGAACTGTTTGTCCTTGTAATAAACATACATCCGAGGGTTCTGAATGTAAGCCAAGTTTTTTCCAGATACTGATATGCGTATTCCACCCGCTGGAATTCCTTTTGGAATCTTCACCTACAAAATTATAAAACAATATAACAAATTAATAATCACCTATCATCGCTAAGCATTACATAATGTCATTTTGCTTATTATAAATATTGGGATTTTTTTTAACAGCAGAGTTCATCTAGTATAAATTAATTGATTGAAAAACTCCTATGAGGTTGAGTTTTTGAATGTGAGTTCCTCTCATTAAGTGGAATAGATTGTTTCACAAATATCTGCTTAAAGCTTTGGATCCCATATTAGAAAAATTAAATTCCAATTTGTTAAAAAGAAAATGCTTTAAACTAAACAGTAGGTGAAGTGAAAAATTTATTTAATAGACACCTGTATTTGTGGTAAATTACAATATTGAATTTTGCTAAATAGAACTGTATATTTCGACATTAAAAGTAGATAAATAAAATGCTTTTATCGGCTAAAATAGTATAAAAAAATCAACAGACTTAGGCGGTATAAGGTTGGAAACATTACATCTAAATTTCTCAATCTTAAATTTTAAATATTTGCATTTGGTCACAATATGACTCTTAAAAGCCAGATAAACATACATTTTACTTTTTAACCAATGCTTTTTTTCATCCATTACTGATTCCTGGGTCAGTTTTTTATTCAAGTTATATATTTTCCACTACTAGCTTGCTAGGCCTGTCATTGCTTCATATGGCTTATAATATAACTTACAATTAGAAAAGGTACACCAGCCAGTCACCAGCTGTTAATTCATCACTGTGAAAGGGTAAACCCACATTTAACTAATGATACATATTTTTGGCTATGCTAAGAATCGAACCCGGGACCCTTAACTCAGTAGACAAACACACTACTGATTGAGATAATGAGCTAAGGTATCGGATTATTCTTTACTAACGGTTGAGGATTTTTTTTTAATGGGAACTTTTGTTTGGTTATAGGAATATTAAGGGGGAAAAAATGTGATAGTCCAGTTGCTATTCTTTTTTTTCTGGCAATATAAGACAAAAAAAAAAAAAGAATGATGTCTGCTACTTAATAAACACATATTTAGTTTTTATATTATTAATTTTCATCAAAAACAACCTAATTGACCATTATTCAAATATAGAATTTCAAGTAGTCGATTTTGTGAAAAGGTCCAATTTAGTTTATTATTGTGTGTGTAAACTAAATTAAAAATTTTTACAGTGAACTTTAAAAATATTTTGGTATTTATTTTAATGTGCTAGTAAGTTGATACAAACACATCTCACAATATTTTGGTGTTTCTGGTAATCAATTAAAAAAGTTTAGTATAACATTTAACTGAATGCCACCAAATATATGTTTGAAATTACAATTTGCCATTGTGTAAAATTGGCTGTTAATATTAAACAATTATTATCAATTTCCCCTGTATTACTAGGTAGGTGATTAAAAATTATCAATCCAAATAAAATATTTATGTTTATAAAGTATATTTTAAATACATGCTTGTTAAGGACAAACATGTATATACAGGAATAAGTTTTCTGAAACCAATGCTCCACACTTACTTGTCCTGCTACCCCAGATTCAGCAGATTCTATTGTTGGATCCTCGACATATTCAAAAAGGTCCTTGTCAAAGATGCGGTCACCTTTATCAAACTTCATACGTAGCTTTCCACTTCTCTGTCGATCTGAAGCACTGGTTTTACATTCAGCTTCTTCTGCACTTGTACTAAAGCACACAAAAGTATTATAAACAACCAAATTTATAATTAAATGTATATCTACATTAGTTTAGAGAATTCAATACTGCACTATACTCAAATAAAATTTGAAACACACATGACAATTTTTACAATGTCATTAAAGTGAAAATCAAAAAAATCCTTCATTTAACATGATAGATACCTGTATTGATTGTTAATGTATTTATATATATAATAAATTTATATATATATAATTATATACATATATATAATAAAATTATATATATAATTATATACATATATATAATACAGTTATGTATAATATAATTATATATGTATAACTAGATAGCTGTTGCCCGCGGCTTTGCTCGCGTGGAAGTTGATTATATACAAATACGAAAATATACATATGTATTTACAGATTAATTTAAAATATTACGTTACGTTGATGACCATAACTTGACCTCAGATCAAAAATAATGCAAGTCCGATGCAAACTTTCACCCCCTTTTTCATCCCTTATTAAATAAAATTTCCAAAATTCCTGAAACATGTATTTATTTGTTTTACTTCAATAACCGAAATACAAAATTTTGTTTATGTAACTTTCAAAATGACGGACTTTCATACATATTATCATACATATTATCATACATATTATCATCCCCTATTTTGACCCCTTTGGGGTGGAATTTTCTAAAATCCTTTCTTAGTGGGTGCCTACATAACAAAATGAATATACAGTCCGAATTTCATGCTTGTAGCCTTGATAGTTTGCGCTTGGCGATGATGAATCAGTCAGTTAGTCAGTCAGGACATGTTATTTTATAAGTATAGATATATAAATATATATAATATATAATTATTTTTGTATGTAAATTGAACAAATATTTTCAACAAATAGATCATACTATGATGTTTTGGAAGTACCTAGTTTATTTTAAATGTCCCAAACCAACCGTTATTATTTAATAACTTTATCATACTCTAATATATTTGCTCCTGTTTCCTCAAAACCCACTCAGCAATTATCGTGCCAGGCAAAAAGGGAACCAACATAATAGTAATCAAGGATATTTCCTATTTAGTAAACTTTAAACTTATATTTATATTTACCTAATTTATGATTCATGACTTTCCTTTTGTTTATAAATAAAACATTGCATTTAACTAACTTCTGATGTTTCTCTCCGCTTATTTCAACTATGTTTTAAGTTTACTGAATAGGAAATATCCTTGATTTCTGGTCTGTTGGTTCCCTTTTTTGCCTGGCACGATAATTGCTGAGTGGGTTTTGAGTAAACAGGAGCAAATATACTAGAGTATGATATATTGGTCTTTTATTGTCCTATCAGCTCACTCTGTATTTATTCTATTTTTTTTTTATATACTTTTAATAATTGAATGCCCGCCTTTGTCCAGAAGCACTAAGGAAGGGCTTACACATTCAAACACTGTAATTATCAGTTGTAGTGGTATTAAACTTGTGAGTAAATTTGTTTAAGATATTCAACTTTATATCAAATAAATTCCATTTAATTTTTTTTAAGCCAAATCTATGTTAGATAATTAAGATACATGTAATATTTAATGTCTAATTTTATTGCAATATTATATTAGTGAAAGATGGTTATTGGATACCATTTCAAAATTTGAATTAGAACACTAAAAATATATGTTAATGGCAATTTTTTTTTACCTTCACGTCTTACTACCCGTTTAAGTTATAAGTAAGTGTGATAATTACTCTAAGAGTAAGGATGAGGAAGGAAGAATTTTAGAGGTAATATACTTTCATTTGCATGGAAGGAAGTGGAAAACCATTTTGGAAAAACCACTCAGTAAAACCGACTGAATTTGAACCTCAATCTCCCAGTCATCAGAAGGCCAGACTAACACAAGAGTGACCCCTTAAACCATTTTGTCACTGAAGCGCGGGTCAAAGTGATTAAAAAAATAAAAGTTATATTCAAATATATTATTAACAATAACTTACCCAATTATCTCGCATGGAATGTCATCAATGAAAGCCTGGATACGGCTACCAGCATTCATATATTTCCCATTTATCTTTATTTTGGTGCCACCAGAACGTGGACCATACTTCGGGCTTATTGCATCTATTACTGGATCGACAAACTCATAATTATGTTTCGACTCTCCCCGAAAATCTTCAACTCTGACAATGACAGGTCCTCGTCTTGGCTCATTTGTTCCAGGTCCATCCACATAACACACAATCAATTTGGTCTTGGTGTAGAGATGTGCATAAGGTTCACATGGAATGCCTGCTACACTCACTCCTCCATAAATGTCATTAAATGTTTTCCCAAGATTAATACCTCTGATGGTAATGTTGGTACCACCCTCCCAAGGACCTAGCTGAGGTTCAAAGGAAATGACCTCTGGATTAGGACATGTCTGGTTTCGATTGAGCCAAACACCAGTTCCCTGATCGCACTGATCTTTCACCTCACAGCGATCCGACACTTGACACCAACCACACCCATATTTTTCTGCTAGTGCCAGACACATCCCGCAATTGTCCGCCATGTCTCGGCATCGGTATATCACAACTGAAAATGCAAAACAGTAACATATTAATAAAAATTCAAACAAAAAATATGATGTACATCAATATTAATAGCGTATACTATTAAAACCTTCTAAATATTTAAGGGTATTTAAGAAAATAAAGTTTTATAATTTATTTTAGGAGAACTGTGCATGTGATCTTGGCATTTATTACAAACTCAATACTACACTTGTTATATATATATATCCACCCATTTTCTATTCCATTTCACAAAAAATAATTATCTTGACATTTGCTTAAACATTCTCAAATAAATCAAATCAAAGGATTTTTCTCAATCCATAATCTCATAATGGTTGCAGAGACTTTTGTATCCAGAGCTAACTAGCAGAAAAATATAGCAATACATATTTTTCCCAACCCTAAATTTGTATCTATCAGTTTTAAGTTGTTCAATTGTAAAGTGTCAAGTTTTGATCACTTACCATGAATATTGTCTGGGTTGTCCAGAGGTTTGGAGCCACCCCAAATTACAGCAAATGTGGCAGTTATGTTGGGGGCCCTTGATGTGTAGGTAAACTCCATTTGGTCACAATAAATGGTGTCACCAAGAAGTTGAGCGTTTACACTAGTCACACGCCCTTCAATATTAAATTGGCAAACAAAACGAGTCTGCACAATGAATTGCTGCAATACAGAAAACAAAATAAATATTATTATTATTATTATATTAATCATTTTAAACTAATTATTTTAATAAAATAAAATGTATCTCTCTAAATGCAGAGTACATTTTGTCATACTCAAGATTCTTTTTAACTTCCCTCAGTAGTAATTTTATTGGTTGTTTATCAATGGTGTGAAACGTAGTCTCTTACCTTACATGATGAAAACAAATTTAGGGAGTTTGGAAACAAGGTGCTTAAAGAAGATATTTGGTCCAAAAATGAATAAGGCTACTTGTGGGGTTGGAGGGGTGAAGGAGGAGAGATAATTACGAGTTACATAACATGTACTCATCCCAAGACATGGTTAGGATAATCAAGTCTTGTAGATTACGGTAGGCAGGACAAGCAGCGTTAATCTAAGAATCTAGAAGCATTTTCAGAGTAATGACTAGCAAACCCAATGGGAAGATCTAGAGAGAGATTAGAGGATAACATTAAAAGAGATAAGGTATAATGATGTGGACTGGATAGATCTTGCTCAATATGGGGATAGGTGGCATACTTTTGTAAGCGCGACAATGAACTTTTGGATTCCTATGCCGTATAGTGAGTTAGTAAGGGGTAAATGAGGGAGTTTTATAAAGATAGAGCATTTTACTTAGTTCTTTTTTGTGTAAATTGTAGTCTAATAGCAATATTTTACCATTAGTAAATTTAAAAAACTCAAGCATTAGCTAATTATATATAGTGTTGGTTGTTTAAAGAATTTACTTTTATTTTGTGGATCACCAGGTACAATGATAAAATAATATGCTGCTTTTGGCTGTACTAAAATTTTATACAAAATAATCCCACGGCTGTGGGAATAAATGTGCCAAACCATTTTTATAAACAGGTTATATATTGTTCTGTTAGATTTATTAAATAGATTCAAGTGTGACTTAGTTTAGATTTGGATTTAATATCTCAATGGTGCTACATGGTAGAGCAGTGATATGCGTTGGAAAAGTTTTGAAATCCTGAATTATTTATAAAGTTGTCTGATATTTTTAAATATTATTTTTACAAAAATGTAGGTGAAAGTTCTTACCAGTTAAAAAGTATAAATTTTTAGTTCAAGTTGTTTTATAAAAATGTGTAATAAATACTACGTTAGATAAAACCCTATAAAATAATCACACATAAGTTTAAAATGTTAAGTTGTGACCTTTCAAAACTTTATTTGAATAGAAGAAGGCTAGATCTAGGTTTATAACCTTTTACTTTAATCTAAGAAACTTTTTAAATGGTCATACCCCTTATGATAATTTTTGCTTAACTTATATCGAGTTGAAAATGATAATAAATATCAAACATATTATTCAATAATGTAGTATTTCTAAACGTCTGAAACGTGTTTCACTGCTCTAGCCCATGGCTTCCTTAAGAATAGAATTTAGCTTAAAATTTACAACACAAATTTATAGATACTAAATTACAAGTGTTCATATAAAGACAGCAAATTTTAAAAAATGGGTTTTTTATTTATTTTAAATTAGTGACCAGATTAAGCCGGGCCAAGAATATTCATTTTTGGTGATATACATTTTACATTTAGATTATTGTACGCTACATTAAATTTAAAGCATAAAATAAGGCATATGAATATTTGGGAAATGTACCAGAATTCATCTGGAAGGGGAATGGAAAGAATATAGGTCAAAAACAACCCACAATAGTAACCTTTACAATGCTCATGACCTCTTGAGTCATATTAGAGCACATCAGTTAGCTCATTGATGTTTATAGTTTATTTAATCATTTTCAGAAAATAAGATTCTTTCTGACTGTTATTTTATGATCAACTTTTATTATCAAAGTACCATAATATATTGTTAAGTGAATAGCAAATTCAAATATAAAATGAGAACTTTTGGTTCAATCAACATATATACCTAATCACGCTGTTCCCTTATGGGGTAGGCAAGAAACTCTCAAAACACAATAACTCTACTTAATCCAGCCTCACTAACTTTTTACACACTTCCATATCCTTGCATACTCCCTTCGCTTCAACAACATCCATACACCGAGTCATAAATGCTCTCTTATTATTAAAACTCTTATTGTGTCTCTGTTTCACATATTCATCTACAACATTTAACCACGTCTTAAATGGCCTACCCCTTCCTTTTCATCCACACACTCAACCTTTATATATTTTCTTTGTCACTTGATCCACACTTATCCTCTCAACATACCCAAACTAACCTAAAACACTTCTTTCATATTGACCTATTGGATTTCGGTTAGAACCACATTCCTTGAACACCCATTCATTACTGACTGTTCATACAACTTTTTTTCGCATATAATTCTTAAATATCTCATTCCAACAGCATTCACCTTGCTCTTGTGTTTCTCCTGACAAACCCACATTTCCCATCCGTAAAAACCTGTTGGTGTTAAAAACACTTTTATATACTGCCCTCTTTGCCTCTTTCTACAATATCTCATTCTTTGCAATAGTCCACATACATCCAACTGCTCACCGAGATGCATTCATCAGTCTGTCAATTTCACCATCTAACCTTTGGTTCAATCTACAAGTAATATTGATGGTGACCTGGTGGTCTAGGGATAAGGTGTCAGACTTCTGTACTGGCGGCCGGGGTTCAATCCTCGGTCCCGGCACATATTTATCTGATTACCAAACCTCTGACAAGACATCATGTGAATGTGGGGAATGCCAGGCCTCCACCGTGGTTCGGATTCCACGTTAAACTGTAGGTCCTTCATTTCATCTCACAATCACCCTAACATTACACATTAGTGTAAGTGCGTATAACCCGAATGGGTAGTAAGACGCGGTGCTAATAATAATAATAATAATAATAATACAAGTAATATTCACCCCAATTATGTGAACTTTCACTCTGATGGTTTTCTTAATCCCAGAAGACACCAAAATCTCTGTTGATCCTCCAGTTGTGGCATTGAGAGTGGGGCAAAATGTTGGTCCACTTCTATAACTTGGTCCCATTCGCTACAAAATAAACAAAATATAACACATCTGTTAATATTTTATTTCAAATTAATTATTCCTATACAGAAAAAATATAGAGTTGCATAAAACATTTTTCTTTTTCAGAACTGCAGCCAGTGCACATCACAGAGCTGGCCTTGTTGGGGGTGAAAGTAAGCGGGTAAGGTAGGAAGGTAGGGTGGTAGGGGCGATAATTTTACTTGCAAATACACTTTTAAAAAGGCATAAGAAGGAAAATAACAAATAAATAAATACATATGTAAGCATTGTGGCCTTCCTGACTTAAAATAAAAATGCTTGGTCAAGGTTGAGATTTTTATCAAGAACATATAAATAACCTGCCTCGGTGGTGTAGTTGGCTAACGTGCTAGTCATGTTGAGCTCGACTGCTGAGGACGGGGAGATCGAGGTTCGAATCTCGGTCGGGTGAACTGGGGGTGGTTTTTCCTAAATGGTTTTCCACTCTCCCTCCACGTAAATGCGGGTTCACTTCCTCTAATTCAACCTTCCCAATTCCCAATCAATTAGCGTAATTAGTACTTAAAGCGTATAATCCAAACGGGTAGTAAGACGCGGTGCTAAATAATAAATAAATAAACATATAAATAAGAATGTCAAAGTAGGCAGAGTGAGTGGAAAGGAAGTACATGGTCAAATTCCATCAGCCCCTCCTCCCAATGGTAAAAATGTAAGGGCATCATTTTACTTACAAAAGGCTCTCAACTTATTTATCTTATTATAAACATATTTTTAAAAGTTTACAAAGTATAACTGTTATACAGGGGATAAAATAAAAATATGAATAAATAGTAAAATGGTTAGGATAAGAGAATACATAATAAAATACCAGTAAAGTGGGGTAAAGAACATGAAAATATTCTAGAAACACGCATTGCCAGTTTTTCATCCTAAAAATACGTAACTACACAAAAACTCAATTAATGTTGACCTTTACAAGATTTATAAACACTCACAAATAAACCTGAACTTCACAAACACACACATTAGTAACATATTTTGTTTTTATTTCCATGCTAGAGATACTCACACTGACACCTGTGACAAGAATATCATTCCGGCAGTTTTCAGCTGTATCATGAGTACAGCGGTGGCCATCCACGCACCAATCACAAGGGAATGAAGAAGAGACGCATTGGGTGCAAGAACTGTATGTGTTACAGTCAAAAAATGTGAAGTTAGTCGCTACAAAGTCTGGACCCGAGGTCATCCGCACAGACAGTTTGGCGGTAAAGTGATCTGCAATCAAGGAAGGTTACAAGTTTGTTGAGCATCTTTTCAATATTTATTTCACTAAACATTTGCTATAAGGACCAAGATTTAAATAAAAGGTTATTTTTCAATTCCAAACAGATTAGAACTTAGTTAATATATGTAGTCTAAACTCATTTAACATTTATGTATTCATAAAAACTCATTTCGGTGGTTGTATGGTCTAAGATGACACTTGAAATAGACTTGATAGCCAATGATGATGAGATTGTGGTTCAATCCTGGTCGGGTGTATTGAGGGTGGTTTTTCTATAATGGTTTCCCATTTTCTCTCCAATAAAATGTAGTTACACTTCCTCCACATTCAACCTTTCTCATCCCTACCCCATTAGCCTAATAGTAAGTATTTGCCCAACCCCCAGACTGCATGGCCCCAATTAAAGGTGCAACACCTTACCGCAACGTAGCTCTTCCATGGGTCATATCGATGGCTTACAGAGTCCAGTTGTCTGTTAAGGAACTAAAACTTCAATGTCCACCAGATGTAAGGATAACCAAGGAAAGTCACAAATAATCAATTAGTGATCATTCAATGGATTTCAATCCTTTTAATTCGATTACCTTTGTTTTGTATAATTTTTTAGGCCTAGCTCTATTGTGCACTTTAAATATGCTAGTGTAAATATGTTAGGATTTTATATGCATTTGTAAAAGAGGCTATGTTCTGTTTTACAGTGGGGCCCTAGAACCTAACTTGACGTATGAGCAGGGCCCTACTGTGAATGAAAGCCAAAGCTTGGGGGATCAATGATTACATATTTTTTTAATTTCTATTTATTCTATTATGATTGAGATACAGCTCATTTTTGTTATTATAATCATTCTTCCCCAAAGCTTCACCTTATATATTTAATTGTATATCGTCGCTTTCTTCCAAACTTATACTAGTTTTGTTAATCAGCTTTTGTAAATTCTAATATTTGCAATCCTACTAATAAAAGTTAAGTTATAATTATGTTGTGCTGCCAGAATAAAATGAAATAAAATATTGGGTATGAGTGTACATTAATCTAAAATGTTTTACAAGACATTTAGAATGATGTAAAGTAGTTTTTATCATCAAGACTAGCAAACTTGTCTATGAATCAAAATACCAGGGTTCAACCCAGATTAACGCACAGGAAGTAGATTTCCACAATAATGGTTTTCCTCATCCTTTGTCCTTTGATTGATAAACTAAGTTGTGGGTAGCTCTAATGAGATGGTACATTATACTAAGTCAATGATAAATCAACTAACCATATTGATGGTCACATGGTCTAATGCATCACTCTCGTGTTAGACTGGATTGTTGGTGCTGAGGAGATCAGAGTTAAAATCCCGATTGGGTGTAGTGAAGGGATTTTTTCCTAAATGTTTTCCCACTCTCCCTTCACACAAATTCTGGTACTTTTTCTAAAATTCTACCTTCCTCATCTCTGATCCATTAATGTAATTAATCTGTGCAGTAACTGGATGAAAAACAAAAAAATAAATAATCTACTAAAACTATGAAGTGAATAGAAAATCAATTAAAACAAGGCTCGTCATATCAACTGGATTGCATTGACAAGAAACAGTTTGAGGTTTGTATCTAAGATGGGTGCAGTAGAGATAGTTTCTTATTTCTTTTATACACTAATGTGGGTGCATTTCTTCTATACTACCATTTCGATCCCTATTCATTATAATATGTTATTAATACATCTGTGTTGGCCATACTATTAAGAAAATAAAAAACAAGAGTTCCAATGCAATGTTTTTAACTATAAAAGGCAAATAAACATTATTTCTACCACAACCAAGATACCATTATTAAAATAACAACAAACTTCCTTTGTTTTAACCGTGACAAGCTTTAGATAACAGTGTTATGATATAAACATAATTTTTCAAATAAGGCTGTGCTAAGCTTCGAAATTTTGTATCCAAATCTGAATATTGCCACGATTCATTTGGATTTGAAATAACATATCTTAATATTTATTATTTAGCCATTGGGACACCTCATTGTTAAACAGATCTTAATCTTTGAAAGATTCTAATTTTATTCAAAATTTTAAATACGAATTGGTCTTAAATTTGAATCATATGGAATTTCATCCAAAATTCAAATCTAAATTTCAATTTTTGTCTAATTTAACGTTATAGCATAAATTGATTATTTTACTTGGACAGAGAAACGTGCAAATATTGTAATATTAATATCTATTTTTTATAAAATATTATTTTAATGACCTTAAGTTTTATATTGGACTCAATTTAAAATATTTTATTTGGATTAGTAATATTTTTACCATAAAATATCCGATTCACACAAGATTTCAAATAAAAAAAATAAATAAAAAAGGAAAATTAAGTAAAGTTATCGATCTCTAAAAGCCATCATAGTGTTGCAAAGAGATTTTTTTTAATACCACATTTTTACATTCATTACTTTTTCCAGCCTGTGGCCTGGGTCAGTTTTTTATTCAAGCCATATATTTTCCACTACCGCCTTGCTAGTCCTTTTGTAGCTTCATATGCCTTGTAATAATTTATCTTAAGACTACGACAGGCACAACATCCAGTCCCCACCCATTAATTCATCACTGTGAAAGTATAAACCCACATTTCACCAATGATACATTTTCGACCATGCAGGTAATTGAACCCAGGACCCCTAGCTTATCAGAAAAAGCTATGGTGTCGGATTCTTGAATAGCACATCAATCTTATGAAATGTATTCATATATTAGTTTGGATCTCAGCAAGAGATTTCAAGCAGGGGCGAGGGAATTAGTGACACAGGGCTCATTAAAATCGAGCTCTAAGTCACTAGTAGATCAGTTGTGTGTGCTTCAATGTGATCAATGCCATATATACAATGTACAAAGTTTAACATATATTTTGTAGCTCTAAGTGAATTCCTACACAAGTTATGGTGGTTGTGATAGGATATGGCTTCAAATAGCTAACACACTCGTCTCAAATGTTCATAAGAGACTTTTTCTTAAATAATGAGTGAAGAATGAGCCCAAGCACAGAATTATTCTGAACAGTCCATTGGTAGAACAGGGAGGCTACAAACCTTTTATTATAACTTTTTTGACTTTTACAGGTTTTCCAGAGAGCATTTAAAAAAATTCCAGGCCTGGCCTTTTTTACAGTTTTTCTTAGTGGATGGAATTTTTTTTCATTTATTACATTGATAACCATATTTTCGACAAATCCTAAGCTACCAAACATCAACAGTCTTATAAATTTTTGTTTTTCTAGTATTTAATCAGGTATTATTTGTGTCCCTGTGTGAATGTGTTATGAAACAAACCCTGTTCAACCATTTCATTTTCGAATAATCTATCAATCTTATTTTTAATGTTTAGCTGCAGAATCAGTCAAATATTTTAATTCACTGACTTTTACTTATTTGCGATCAAATTCCCTGGCATATCTCTGTTTTCCCTGACATCCAAGAATTCCTGACTTTTCCAGGTTTCTCCACCACATAGAACAGTAGGCCTATAGCACTTAGGTCAAACATCCCGGGTTCAGTCTTCGTGTCCAAAGGATATTTTTCACCCAATTTTAAAATAACAAACTCAATAAATGTTGTTTTAGGAAGGGTACTCACGTTGTCCTGGTGGTATAGAGGGAAGTTGGTCTGTGCGAGGAGTTGTGCAGTTCACTCCATATGACTTCCGGGTGGCGTTGGTAATGAGAGTCTTGTCCAGGGCTGTGAAGGCGCATAGAAACTGACCAGACAAGGTCGGCAGATTGTCAATTACAAGGTCCAGCTGCAAACAAACAATTCTTGTTGGTTTTGCTACCCTTGAGTAGTTAAACTGAACCTGCTCTTTAACCTACTCTCAGCTCTAGCCGACCAGCTAGGGAAATGAGTCAACTCTAGCCAACCAGCTAGGGCAATGAGTCGGCTCTATCCAACCAGCTAGGGCAAAGAGTCGGCTCTATCCAACCAGCTAGGGCAATGAGTCAACTCTATCCAACCAGCTAGGGCAATGAGTCGGCTCTAGCCAACCAGCTAGGGCAATGAGTCAACTCTAGCCAACAAGCTAGGGCAATGAGTCGGCTCTATCCAACCATCTAGGGCAATGAGTCGGCTCTAGCCAACCAGCTAGGGCAATGAGTCGGCTCTATCCAACCAGCTAGGGCAATGAGTCGGCTCTAGCCAACCAGCTAGGGCAATGAGTCGGCTCTAGCCAACCAGCTAGGGCAATGAGTCGGCTCTAGCCAACCAGCTAGGGCAATGAGTCGGCTCTATCCAACCAGCTAGGGCAATGAGTCGGCTCTAGCCAACCAGCTAGGGCAATGAGTCGGCTCTAGCCAACCAGCTAGGGCAATGAGTCGGCTCTAGCCAACCAGCTAGGGCAATGAGTCGGCTCTAGCCAACCAGCTAGGGCAATGAGTCGGCTCTAGCCAACCAGCTAGGGCAATGAGTCGGCTCTATCCAACCAGCTAGGGCAATGAGTCGGCTCTATCCAACCAGCTAGGGCAATGAGTCGGCTCTATCCAACCAGCTAGGGCAATGAGTCGGCTCTATCCAACCAGCTAGGGCAATGAGTCGGCTCTAGCCAACCAGCTAGGGCAATGAGTCGGCTCTAGCCAACCAGCTAGGGCAATGAGTCGCCTCTATCCAACCAGCTAGGGCAATGAGTCGCCTCTATCCAACCAGCTAGGGCAATGAGTCGGCTCTAGCCAACCAGCTAGGGCAATGAGTCGGCTCTAGCCAACCAGCTAGGGCAATGAGTCGGCTCTATCCAACCAGCTAGGGCAATGAGTCGGCTCTATCCAACCAGCTAGGGCAATAAGTCAGCTTGGATAGTGTGTCAGCTCCAGTCAACCAGATAGCCAGACCTATCAACACCAATAAAATAACACTAAGAAAAAAATAAAATTTTGACCATATGTTTTTTTTTCTCTAAAATGCCTTTTTTTTTTAAATTATAAAAAGATTATCATGTATTCATACAAGTGATGAGAACTGCAGCTGACACTTCTGTAAGACAATATTAACACCTAACGACCCGCCTCGGTGGCGTAGTTGGCTAACGCGCTAGTCGTGTTGAGCTCGACTGCTGAGGACGGGGAGATCGAGGTTCGAATCTCGGTCGGGTGAACTGGGGATGGTTTTTCCTAAATGGTTTTCCACTCTCCCTCCACGCAAATGCGGGTTCACTTCCTCTAATTCAAATTTCCCAATTCCTAATCCATTAGCGTAATTAGTACTTAAAGCGTATAACCCGAACGGGTAGTAAGACGCGGTGCTAAATAATAAAATAATAAATAAAAACACCTAACAAATAATATTAATAATATGTTAAAAATACTGTCACGGTTGACAGTGAATAAATTAGCTTGTTATCTAAACCATAATCCTACAATTTAAGTAGCCTATGGTTACATGGTTTCTGGATAGATTCTCATATAAGAAAGACAATAAATTATTATTATTATATTATTATTATTATTATTATTATTATTATTATTATTATTATTATTATTATTATTATTATTATTATTATTAATAGCCCCGCGTCTTACTACCCGTTCGGGTTATACGCACGATAGACAATAAAACCAATCCCCGCATTTTTCAGCGAATGGTAAATTAACGCTCTTGGATCTGGTTGTTGTGTTTGTTCAAGAAGTTTAGTTAGGATATGTGTAAATAAAGCGAGAATGTTTCCAGAACTGATAAAGGTTGGTGGAAAGTTTTTTTGTTTTTTTTTTTGCAATACTTCCGTGTAAGTTAGGAAATGTTTGCGGAAACTTCTAGCTCTAATGAAGACCTAAAAAAATATGTATAACTTTTCAAAAAAAGTAAAGAAAGCCAAGTTTTCTCCGAAACCTTCTAAGTGAATAAAACAATCACCTAGGAACACAATTCCAAAATACACATTTGGAGGGCAGACACACTTACAGTACACATTCGGCTATGTTAGGTGGCAACACAGTAGCTTTATCAATTATACCCGAACCTGATTCAGTGGTCGCATGGTCTAAAGCGCTACGATAGCAATATACTAGACTGCTAAAGACGGGGGGAATGGGGTTCGATCCCAGTCTGATGTAATGGGGGTGGTTTTAACTAAATTGCTTTCCAATTTCCCTCCCCGCAAATGCGGGTACACTTCTCCCAACTTAAACCTCCATCATCATCACCTCAGTGTAATTAGTGCACAGGTATAAAACCCGAATGGGTAGTATGACGTGATGCTTAAAAAAAAGGTTCCAATTTCAGTCGGATGCACTGAGGGTGGTTTTACACACTCCTTCCATGCAAATTCGGGTGCACTTCCTCATACCTAAAACCATCAGCGTAATTAGTACATAAGCGTATAACCCAAACGGCTAGGAAGTAAAAGGGGGTGCTAAAAAAAAAAGTGAACCACAAAACCGTTAAAGCATTGTAGAATATTAATACAGTAATTACTGGTTGGCGAACTGGAAGGACGCACAATGTGTGAGAACTGGCGTATTACAGTTTAGCCACGAGTTCCTTTTTGGATATTGTAAACCATGTGTACTACTCAGCCCTGGTTGTTTGCTCCATTTAGAATAGTTGTAAATATTTTCTCAAGCTGAGCGAAAAACAGCAAATGATGGAAAGTTAGACACAACAAAATGTTAAGCTAATCTAACCAAGCTTAGCCTAACCTAACATAACCTAACCGAACCCAACCTAAACAAGCGCGAAAATATTAATGGGGCCGAATTTATATCTACCCGCTTTCCTATTATATGTTATAACCCTCCTAGTCAGTGATCTTGGTTCAATAATTAAGCTGTGAACTCTTGGTACAAGAGGTCTGTGGCCCAATTGTTATATGTATGCCAGTGATATCCCCTTAATACGTGGCACACGTAAAAAAATTAAAAGATATTCGAAGAGAAAATCTTTTGGTTCAAATACAAAATAAATAGTATCATCTGTTAAAATGATGGATACTCTCTATAACTAGGTTAGGGTTTGGTTCATAACTTCATGAAAGTATATTCAGTTCTATTTTGAACTGTAAGTTTGTAGTTCCAGCAGTGGTGAAGTTCTATCAGTGAAGTGCCCAGAGAATTAATTTAAGGGTGGAAGAGAGTCATTAATGTATCAAAGTTATTATCTCTGTAACCCGCTTTGGTAGCCAGTTGGTCTAACGCGCTACTTTCATGCTAGACTAGACTGCTGAAGACGGGAAGATTGGGGTTCGATCCCGGTTGGGTGTGCTGGGGGTGGTCTGTCCTAAATGGTTTTCCACTCTCCCTCCACGCTAATCTGGGTGCATTTCCTCTCAATTAATCCTGCCCATTCCCTAACCATTAGTGTAAATAGTACATGTGCGTACAACCCGAACTGGTACTAAGACGTGGTGATATATATATATATATATATATATATATAATCTCTGTACATTTTTCAATTGGGGATCTTAGGGGTCCTCTTAGTATGCATAATGGCAAACTTATTTAGTAGTTTGCGAACTAAAGCTTTTAGTTCAATCGTTTGTGAACTTCAGTTTGTAGCAGGGGCGAGGAAACTAGACCCCACCATTTTTTTTTTCTTTTAAATCTATAAAATATTTTAGAAAAAAACATGAAATAAAGTGGAACACCATTCTCTACACGCAGTAAATTAATAGATTCGTTATACAGTATAAGTCAAAATTATTTTCATTCCTTGCCCTAAATGTCACGCGAGGACTGTACCAAGTACCAACGTCCATGACCGAATATAGACGCTAGGCAGGGCAAGCTCTGACAGGCCCTCTCACAGAAGCCACACCCAGTGTGCGCTCTCTCTTAAGGTCAATCCCCCTACCATTACGGTGCCAGCTTTACCCTAACTAATGGGGCCAGCCTGAGTGGGCCCGCTATATAATAAAAGTGGTTTATAGTTTGTGTTTTACTATGTTCTAAGACTCAAGAAGTATGATGATGCGTGAAAATGATAAATTAAAATGAATAAAGTAAATTCTTTATTAAAAGCATAGTTTTATTAATTAAAACTGCAAGAAAAACTTGAAATTAAAAGGTTAGGAGCACATCAGCCTAATGACTTTACATTTATGCAGCTGGATAGAAAGAAAGAACTTTTTCTCATGCTTTGTTTGGTGAATAATTGTGGTTAACTGTGAGTGAAGAAAAACAGAGCTTATTGTGTGTTTATTATTGATTATTTGGTGGTGAGGGGTTGTGGACAACGGTAGGCTGCAAGGATCTTAAATATGTAGGTAAAATAATTTTTTTTAAACATGAGGAATAAGGAATTTATTTTGAAAATGCATGTTTGTTTAAATCATTTGAAACAGTAAATATTGCATCAAAGATTCTGTGGTCAAAATTTCGGTCCAAAAACATAATGAACAGGTGTAATAAATTGGCATATGTAAGGAAGATTAATGTAATTCTTAAAACACTGTGTTACTCATTAACCGTCATTAAGATAGAGACGTGCCCAACTTTTACAAGTAAATCATTACTTGGTAAGTTTAACTCAAAACCTGTATTGTTTTATTCTTTCTGTTTGTAGATTTGTTTAGTGATTTTATAATTCTAGTATTTTTTAAAAATTAGGAAGACTTAAATGAATTTAATTTAATATGTTAACACATGGGGAGAAAATATCATCATCAGTAAGCTTTGAGCTGGCCCCACCAATAATAAAGATCACGCTCCGCCACTGATTTGTAGATCAGTCGTTTGCTTAATACAGCTTGTAGTTCAGTTGTTTGGGAACTATAGTTTATGTAGTTCAGTCGTCTGAAAGCTACAGCTTTTAGTTCAGCCGTTTGCGAACTACAGTTTGCAGTTCAGAAGTTTGCGAACTACAGTTTGTAGTCCAGTAGTTTGAAAACTGAAGTGTGTAGTTCAGTCGTTTGAAAAATAGAGTTTGTAGTCCAGTCGTTTGAATAATAAAGTTTTTTAGTCCAGTCGTTTGCGAAATACATGACCGCCCATTAAAGTGATATTATATAATTTTATTTAGTGGTGGCAGAACCGTGTGTGTGTGTATGTGGGGGGTGTAATTAGCAATTTAAAAAATACTTCTAAATGTTTGACGCTCAAAGCCAAATAAGGGTCTGGAGACCCGATCCCGGCAAATGTTTGAAAATGTAATGGCCCCTGAAAATATTTGGAGTGGTCCTCCCCCAAAAAGTTTTGAAATTTGGATGCCCCTAATAGCTATTAAACCCACTTCGGTGGCCGTGTGGTCTAACGCACTACTCTTGCAGTGGATTAGATTGCCGATGATGGGGAGATCGGGGGTTCAAATCTCGATCAGGTGTACTGAGGGTTTATTTTCTAAAATGGTTTTCCACTCTCCCTCCCCGTAAATGTTGGTTCACTTCCACCTAATATAACCTTCCTAATCCCTAAAGCCATTAACATATTTATTACATACAAATACGAAACTATTAAAGTGGTGTTCCGTTGATAAATATTGAAAATTAATTGCCTCTATAAACAAATTATGAAGTTTATTGGAAGGCCATCTTTCAACTTCATATTCAAAAATATCAGGGGGAAGTAAGGTAAATAAATCTACAGAGGGTTCAAATTTATTTTAAAAGAGGGGCTCGACCTACTTAGTTATTGGGACAATGGTACTTATTACTTGTAGCTGTGAGGAAGGGAGGAAATGTCAAACAACGAACTCCCTTTCAACCCACACATGCCTGACACAGTAACTCATAAAAAAAAGTTAGCCCTTTTTTGTAAATTCATTTTTGTGATGGAGATCGGCCAAAGAATAACCATTTCTTACTGATACGTCACTTCGTAGCTCGAAATGGCGAACTAGTTCGTATAGTTCGGTTGGAAGAATCAGTCAGTTTGAACTATTCCTTCTCGAACTAAACGGCTCTACAGCCACTCTAGCGTCAGGAAACTGCACTATTTGGGAACCGCCTCGGTGGCGTAGTTGGGTAACGCGCTTGTCGTGTTGCGCGTCGGGCTGAGGACGGGGAGATCGAGGTTCGAATCTCGGTCGGGTGAACTGGGGGTGGCGGGTTCACTTCCTCTAATTCGACCTTACCAATTCCTAATCCATTAGAGTAATTAGTACTTAAAGTGAATAGCCCGAACGGGTAGTAAGACGCGGTGCTAATTATTATGAGGTATGCACTATTTGGGCAAAGGATGTGTGTTGGAACGATCACCCAGATACTATTTCTCAGTCCCCCCCCCCTCCTCCCTAACTCCTGTGGGAAGGGTATTTGTAACCACGGTTCACGGCTCACGGCTCACTGGAACTATTAACCACTCGTCCATGGGGACAGCAGAGTTTAAAATAGAATTCAAATCGATAGGGGCCACAAAAAAATAAATAAAAAAATAAGAGTTTGTTTCCAACTTTTCGAACATTTGTAGCGATTCGTGCAAGCAGAAAATAATGTGAACGAAAAAGTTTAGTGCTCTGTCTTCTCTTAAGAGAGAAGCCTAATATTGTACAGGAGAATTTTCAAAGGAAAGTTCTTTTAATAAATAAAAACAAACTGCTTTGCGGTCAATAATGATAACATTAATTTTTAGCACCACGTCTTAGTATCCGTTCGTGTTATATGCCATGTACTAATTATGATAATGGTTTTAGGGACTAGGAAGATTATATTATGTGAAATGTACCCGTATTTGCATGGAAGGAGAATGGAAAACCAGTTTGGAAAAACCACCATAAATACACCCGACTCAGATTCGAACCTCAATCTCTCCATCTTTGGCAGTCTAGTCTACTGCGAGAGTAGCGCGTTAGACCACGCGGCCACCGAGGCGGGTGATAACATTTTAGTTTTTTATAATTTATAAGTATGATTTTATATGCATTGATAATATCCATCAGAAGTGAAAGCTGCAGAAAACATTGCTTGACGTATGAATACATGAATGTACAGTGTGTTCACCAATCATGAAATTACATTTTGATCGAGAATGTAATGAATATGTCATGAAATTAGTTTTCAGGTCTTGAACTTTTGTAAGCCAAGTTCAATTATGCATATAAAAACAGCTATTTTTTTTTTATAGATCCTACTTTGTTCAAAATGATCTCAAATTTATAATCCCCCCCCCCGTGACGGAGTTCAGAAATGAGAAACTCTTACAAATAAGAACTAATGAAATTTTGAATGAACATTTTAGTCTGAAGTGTAAATTAGTCATCTTTTTTTTTAAACCCCTTTTTGCTTACGAATATTTATGAATAGGTCTTGAAATACTTCTAAAATATGTTTTACATAATTCAGTAGACACCATGCAGTAGATCTAGTAGCTTTTTTTAACTGTCAGATATGGTTCTTCCTATGAAAGTTGGACTGTAGGTTCATATTTGATGTCAATCATAAAACGGACAAGGCTTTGGGTTCATTCATTACTCGATCATCATTGGCAGGTAGCGAGCAAGGGGAGTTTTGGGGGAAGGGGCGTAGAGGTTTTTTTGAATCTGGCATATAATCGAGTTTGTCATCAAATATTCCACAAAAACAAAGCCATGTAAAATGCACTTAAGGCAATATTAAAAACAATATATTTCTGCCTTTTAATTAAAAAAAAAAGGTTATTTGAGAATAAAAAAACTTGAGGTAATCAATCATCTCTAAAGATATAGTCATTGCATAACTTAAAAAATAAAGCGCTTATTAATCTAGTTTTATAGCGTTATATTAGTAAGTTATTAGCTGTTATTGTTAAGGGGTTGATTTGAATTTTCCAAGTTTCATTGTTACCTTGATACACATCTTACTACCCATACAGGATATCCACATATTTACACTGATGGGGTAGAGGAAGATAGAATAGTAGTACCGTGCTCCACGTCTTACTACCCGTCTGAGATATCCACATCCACTAATGGGGTATGGGTGATGAAAATCGACTTTATAGAAAGTGTGTACGAATTTTCGAGGCAAGAGATGGGGAAACCATCGGAGAAAACCCACTTCATTACACCCGTCCGGAATTTGATACTATAAACTTCTCGTCTACTACTAACCTGACACTTTTGTCCCCTTTTCCACCAGCGCAGATAGTAACAATAATTTTGAGTGTTTTGTACCCAATTCTGTGCTGGCGGCCGGGGTTCAATCCTCGGTCCCGGCACAGATTTATCTGATTACCAAACCCTTCCTTCACCTCTGACAAGACACCTTGTGAATGTGGGGAATGCCAGGCCACCACCGTGGTTCGGATTCCACGTTAAACTGTAGGTCCTCCATTTCATCTCACAATCACCCTACCATTACACATTAACGTAAGTGCGTATAACCCGAACGGGTAGTAAGACGCGGTGCTAATAATAATAATAATAATAATAATAATAATAATAATAATTTGTACCCAATTGGTCATCTATTGGCTGATAAAATAGTCTTCTGTTTAGAAAATACAAGATCAGTTCGTTGGTATTATTATTTACAAATTTAGTGTGGGAAACCTCTCCCTACTAGCCTCTGTTTTCTGCTTTATTTGAACCAACGTCACTCAAAACAGAGCCATCCAGAATATAAACGAGTCTTCCACTAACTTAATTTGTGGTTTTCGGAGAAAAACAAAGTCCAAATTTTGTATTCTAATTAATGTCAGGAAACGCAAACCTTAAATTGAATTACTCTCCTCATTTAATTTCGTATTCCTGTCGAAAATTTGATTAGTGTTAAAGAAAACCTAGAAGCTACGCGCAGTTTGCGAGTAATCGATAGTGGGATAGCGTGGCATCGCAAGATGAGGTCAACAATAGCGTGTCGTGACTAGCCAGGGGTGTCACAATAGCTTGTAGTGACTAGCTAGGGGTGTAACAATAGCTTGTAGTGACTAGCCAGGGTGTAACAATAACGTGCGTTAATAATTCACTGAGCCAATAAAAAATTAATTAAATTATAAATATATATTTTGGCGTAACAAAAGATCACCTAGGCTCGACATAATAGACGCCAACCCCTATTCGCTACATTATTAACAGTCCCCAAACAATGTTTCTCTGTGCAACTGGTAGGTGAGACCATCAATGTGAACTTTCACCCTAGTTACAGTATTTTACTGACCGTACGTGCGGTGGTTCTCTGTAGCTGATAGGGGGTGACTGCTGTGATGGTCGTACAGCGGCCACTCTTGTATGAGATCCAGTACAGAGGGTCCTTGGCTGCATCACTGCAGTCGCTGCGTAGACTACACCTGCAACAAACGAGTCATACAAACGTTCATAACCTGCTTCTAAAAACAAAGAACTAGATTTGCAACCAATAAATTGGAAATGATCGTTAACCCCAAGTTATTTTCGCAGCCAAATTACTTATTCTACTTTGGTATTTTTGGTAAGCATTTATTTAGATGTCAATTTGCTATTTTCCTCCTCTTAATACCAGCGTATTATTGAATTGATAGTATATTTCAACAGTGTCACATTTTAGGTAATAATCATTAATCATTATCAGAGCTCGGGATTTGATGGGTTGCTGTCTTTTTGTTGGTTTATCACAGAAAATGCTCATATGTAAGCCCTACATAAACTCTCGTTGAGCACCCGGTTGTAGATAAGTAAATTTTATAAGTCATTGTTGACCTGGCGGTCTAGGGGTAAGGTGTCAAACTTCTGTGCTGGGGTCCGGGGTTCAATTCTCGGTCCAGGCACAGATTTATCTGATTGCCAAACCCTACCTTCACCTCTGACAAGACTTGTATTAATCACAACTTGTGAATGTGGGGAATGCCAGGCCTCCACCGTGGTTCGGATCACACGTTAAACTGTAGGTCCTCTATTTCATCTCACAATCACCGTGCCATTACACATTAGCGTAAGTGCGTATAACCCGAGCGGGTAGTAAGACGCGTTGCTAATAATAATGTCTTTTTTGTCATTTTTGAATTTTACGTGATATTTTCTTAGTTTGCGTCCTTTAAGAGTCGTTTTTAGGAATTTTAGAGTAATTTATAGTCACTATAGAATCATTTTAAGCAAGGATGTCTAACCCAATTCTTCTATACCCTCGATTCTTTCTGGAATCCAAATAATTGATATTTGTTCTTAATAATACGATTCTCGATACTTCCGATTCCTATTTCTTAATGAAACTACTGACAACTAAGTAAAACGGAAAAATTCAAAATTAGTAATCGATTATTTCTATACTAGTTCATTTGCTGTTAATTGCTATATATTATATAGGAAATGTTTTTATTATTTTACTTATTTAGCACCGCGTCTTACTAACCGTTCGGGTTATAGGGCTAAATACTAATTACGTTAATGGATTAGGAATTGGGAAGGTTGAATTTAGAGGAGGTGAACCCACATTTTCGTAGAGGGAGAGTGGAAAACCATTTAGGAAAACCACCCCGAGTTCACCCGACCTAGATTCTAACCTCGATCTCCTCGTCCTCGGCAGTTAAGTTCATCACGACTAGCGCGTTAGCCAACTACGCAACCGAGGCGGGTTATAGGAAATGTTCAAGAATCGAAATCGAGAAAAAGAGTTATCGTGACATCTATAATTTTATAGCATATAGCTGAAAAAGTATATTTTTAAATACTAACAATATTTTATAAATTCATACTTCTTTTTTAACCCACAGTTGTGTGAATGATGAGCTAATGTAGTCAATTAACTTTGTATTCCCTTTACTTGTTTGGTTGTAAAATATATTATCATTATTATTATTATTATTATTATTATTATTATTATTAGCACCGCGTCTTACTACACGTTCGGGTTATACGCACTTACGCTAATGTGTAATGGTAGGGTGATTGTGAGATGAAATGGAGGACCTACAGTTTAACGTGGAATCCGAACCACGGTGGAGACCTGGCATTCCCCACATTCAGGTTGTAAAATACATATTATACTCCATTCATGGTAGGAATTACTCTCTGAAAGGTCTTTTTTCCTACCAATATCCTACTATATAAGATATATGGTAGGGAAAAAGGCCTTTCAGAAAACAATTCCTACGGTGAACGGACTTGACTTGTGCCATTGCAACTAAATTGTAGAGGGTTACGATGGAAAGCAGATATTAATTTTGTAAAGTCAAAATTTTATCTAACGGAAAGAAAGACTTTTCATTGCCAATATGTATTTTAGTTTACATTTGTAAAGCACGTGTTTGATTTGGTCGTGTGCATTTATTACGACTCTTATGTTCATATTTTTTGCTCATGTTTTGAAAATAAGTTTTTTTTATATAATTTTTAGGTTCATTTTAGGTCATCAAAATTCGGACCCTGATCATTATAGTAAGAAATGTTGTTTGGGAACGAGGTGGCCAGACTTTTCTTAGTCATCCCACCTGCATTGATTAAATTTACTATTGCAGTTTGATTTATCCCTTACAAACAGTCGGATCACAAGACATTTCTCACTGATCTAAAGGAAGGCTCAACCAATAGGGACACAATATCAGCAAATATGTTTTACTTGATTGTAAAAAGTCAAGAATAAAAAAAAACTATTCCAAAGGTATTACACAAAGATCTAAATATTAATTAACTGGATAGCAGGACGAACCCGTTTATAAATAAGACACATTTGCATCCGCTCCATCCATAATCGAAGCCGGGATCCCTTAGACGCGTTGTCAAACCTCTCTAAGTACTTAGCCACGCGGACAGGCGTCAAAATGTAGTGCAGACTAATCCCATCAGACTGAGCTGAGCCAGCGTTATTCTCGTTGAGCCATGGGGGGCAGACATTCAGTTAATAGATCAAGCTTCCTCTAGCGCCTTGATTAGAGTACAATGGAGAAATTGGGATGTTCCATTGCAAGCAAGATACCCCGGGAGGAATGTTTAAGTCTTGTATTGTTCGTTGGTCAGTGCTCGGTGTAACGGATCAAGCTCAAGAGTGCAACAAACTAAGCTATAAGGAGCGTACCAAAACATACACATGTTGGGGACACTGGCCAGCTCTTGAAGATCACTGAGACAGACACAAGATGGGGAAAGTAGCCAGCTCTTGAAGATTACTGAGACAGACACAAGCTGGGGACAGTGGCCAGCTCTTGAAGATTACTGAGACAGACACAAGCTGGGGACAGTGGCCAGCTCTTGAAGATTACTGAGACAGACACAAGATGGGGACACTGGCCAGCTCTTTAAGATTACTGAGACAGACACAAGATGGGGACACTGGCCAGCTCTTGAAGATTACTGAGACAGACACAAAATGGGGACAGTGGCCAGCTCTTTAAGATTACTGAGACAGACACAAGATGGGGACACTGGCCAGCTCTTGAAGATTACTGAGACAGACACAAAATGGGGACAGTGGCCATCTCTTGAAGATTACTGAGAGAGACAAAAGATGGGGACACTGGCCAGCTCTTTAAGATTACTGAGACAGACACAAGATGGGGACACTGGCCAGCTCTTGAAGATTACTGAGACAGACACAAAATGGGGACAGTGGCCATCTCTTGAAGATTACTGAGAGAGACAAAAGATGGGGACACTGGCCAGCTCTTGGAGCTAATGAGACAAAAAACAAGCTTGACAAAGCCTTAGTTAGAGGGTTGGGAGGGGGGGTTGTTAGGCATTTCAACACCCTCTCCCCCAAAGTTGAAAAAAACAGCCCTATTTATAGTTCAATCAAAAACAAAATAGTGTTCAATAGTCAAGCAACACAGTTGGGTAGACCAAGACAAAATAATGACAAAGGAAATATGAAGTTATGAAATATTAGCGAATGTGGGGAGAACTGTGAAAGTGGGTGGGAATTAGCAAAGGCGTCCAACATGAAACTATTCAAATTGTTTTTCCAATAGAACAGATCGTAAATGAGTCGTCAAGAAAATAAGAACCAGAAGGCGGAAATAAATTAAGTAGAGGGTGGGAAGGAGGAGGTTCCAACTGGTTGCAGTTTGCGAAAATATAAACAGCGAGAGTAGTTTGAGAACAGTCTAACTGGATATAGGTGCGTGGTATATATATATTTATCACCAGGTCTTACTGCCCATTAGGGCTATACGCTTATGTACTAATTACACTAATGGGTTAGGAATGAGGAAGAATGAATTTAGAGGAAGTGTATCCGCATTGTGTGGAGGGAGAGTGGAATACCATTTAGGAAAACCCACCTTCAGTACACTTGACCAGTATAAAACCACGACTTCCCCGTCATCAGCAGTCTAAGTCTATTGCATGAGTAGCACCTTAGACCATGCGACCATAGAAGTGGGTGTTTTACATGTTGTCTCGTGTGAAAGCTTTTATTTTGTGAGTTTCGTGTGTAATCTAAATTAGTATTAGTTATTGTGTAGGTTAAACGGGTTTACTTATCCTGGATAAATGTTTTCTAAGTTAACTCTATGAATTCCGGTAAACGAACTAACACAATCTTTTTTTAAGTCCGACCCTTGGGGTACGTTTAAGCTGCATCCTCGCTGCTGGCACATTGCCAAGCTATGAACATGGATGTGTGGTGATGATGAACCAAAACTAGTCATCTCTATTGGTGCATTTATCCTGCATCAGCGCTGCTATCCTCGCTATAGTGATGATAACAAATCAGTTTGTTTTCCGAGCCTTCACCATTGCCGGGCATCTCGAAACTTGAGCTCTGATTGGTTTCTTCACACCATTTCTGGTTCAATAAGATTAAAAATATAAAGAAATGACGGTTGTGACATCTTTAAGTGCCTGAAAAACCTCTCTGGACAGTTCTTGAGCTCTTTATAGAACTCGTGAAAGTAACCTTGGCGTTTTGATTCAAAGGGTGCACTCTATACTTTCTACTCTTTCTCCTTGTCACAAACTAGACTTTTGTCAAAAGTTAATCATCATCACTGTCATCAGATGACTGAGACAGCATCGTTCCTTAACACGAAACCTGACTCACAACTAACCTCTCATGCCAGAATCTTAGAGCAATATGAACAGATGCAGGGTAAATAAATGCTCCATAGCGAGCATCTTAGCTACATGCCAGCAGCGAGGTGCCTGGCGAGCGTCCATGTGCCAGCAGCGAGGATGCAGCATAAACGTGCACTTAGCATCAGTCGGTAGCGTGTCTGCCTACAGTAAGAAGGTATTTCAGGTGACCTGGTGGTCTAGGGGTAAGGTGTCAGACTTCTGAGCTGGCGTCCGGGGTTCAATCCTCGGTCCCGGCACAGATTTATCTGATTGCCAAACCCTTCCTTCACCTCTGACAAGACATCTTGTGAATGTGGGGAATGCCAGGCCACCACCGTGGTTCGGATTCCACGTTAAACTGTAGGTCCTTCATTTCATCTCACAATCACCCTACCATTACACATTAGCGTAAGTGCGTATAACCCGAACGGGTAGTAAGACGCGGTGCTAATAATAATAATAATAATAAGAAGAAGAAGAAGAAGGTATTTCATTTGAGGACAAAAATCACATTTTTGAATTTTTAATTTTTATTACAGTTTGAAATCTGTAGAGTAAGAATATGCAGCTAAACTAATTTTTGGAGCAATGTTTCAATCCTAATTTGCATTTTATATGTGGGCAGTGATGACTTGCATCCACGCCCCTTTTGTAAACATTTGGAAAATCTATCATAACTTCAATACCACTGGGCACATATTTCTGAACTAAGCCTTGTTTTTAATGGGAATTCCCAAGCTTTATGTTAGTACCTCTGTCATTTCCCACTTATTCTATTCTCTCTGGTACTGAACAACCGTTTCAAGGCTTCCTTCCTGGTTGTTTACATATCTTTCTTCTTTCATAATATGTGTTGTTGTAATAGTAGATAGTGAACATGGGTAGGCAAAAATCTTTTGGTGAAAGAACGTTTACAGGCAATCATTTTACTAGAAATCATGCAGAAAATGTTGGAAGTGCTAATGTAACAATTCGTAATGAAACCACGTGCAATTTTGAGGTTAGAACGTGTGCTATTCAAGATGACAGTGATGTTCAAACACCTAGTTCTTCAAAAAGAACATTATCATGTTCCAAACAATTATTCGAAGCAGTCTGTGAAGAAGAACAAAATAAGACTTGTAAGGATGCAACATTGAGTTCTGGTTTTTGGCTGAAGCTTTGTGTGAGTATACTAAATGTAAATTTTGTGAGTCTGAAAACGCTTTATCTACTGTGGAAAACATTACAAAACGTAAGGGTCTTGTCTCATCTTTAGTAATTGTATGCTCAGAATGTGGAAACTAAAACAGTTTCGATTCTTCCACGAAAACTTCCAGTAGTCATGAAGTGAACATCAGGTTTGTTTATGCATTGCGATGCAAAGAAAGACAAAAGTCATGCAGCAGGAAATAGTTCGTGTTCAATAATGAATCTTCCAAAGCCACCAATAAAATTCAATAAATTTAGTAAATGCTTATTAGAGTGCACTAAAAGTGTGGAAAATGACAGTACAAAAGAGGCTGCTAAAGAAGCAGTTCAGCTAAATAATGGAGATTCTGATCTGGCTATTGCGTTGGATGGAACTTGGCACAAAGTGTCAAGGTAAATAATCAGTGTATAAACTTTATCGCAGTTTTTCTCAGTTTTAAATTTTTCTAGCATTTTTTTTAAAAGCTATTCATCCAAAAAGAGTGAAACTATTTGTGCCCATTAAACAGTTATAAAATACTAAAAATAATCAGGGATTTTGCTGTAACATTGATACAATGATTTTTTTAATAATGTATATTAAGTTTTAGGCAAAAAAAATTATATCCTAATACCAGTTAAGATTCATCAATTAATAATATTTATTATTGAAGAAAAAGGTTGTAAAAACATTCCATGAAAATCTCATTTAGATATCTGTAAAAGTTTTTTAATAATGTGCACCCAAACTTCATGAAATTTACATTGTCGAGATAGAAAGTACCTTCTCACCATAAACGAGTCCCGGGTTCAATTCTAGGCGTGGCCGAATAACTTATCACTGATGAAATGTGGATATCCCCCCTTTTCAAAGTGATAAACTAACGGTCGGAGGGCTGGATGTTGTGTCTGTTCTAAATTTAAGTTAGTTTGCTAATGTGCTGATAAAATCAGTCGGTTAATAAAATGCACGTTTTAAATACCTTAAATAAATATATAAAAAATAATCTTATCTACTTTCGTTTTTTTAGTAGGAAGAGCCTTGTAGAAAATACAAACATATTTTTTCTATTTCATTAGTGTTATATTTATAGACATTGATAATTTCTAACAAATGTAACTGGTGCAGATAGCACAATATAAACAGCCTTATGAGACTGGTTTTGTAACTGTAACAAAAGTGTCTTCCTCTCTGAATAGTAGTATTAATAATAATAATAATAATAATAATAATAATTATTATTATTATTATTATAATTATAATTATTATTATTATTATTATTATTAGCACCGCGTCTTACTACCCTCTCGGGTTATACGCACTTACGCTTATGTGTAATGGTAGGGTGAATGTGAGATGAAATGGAGGACCTACAGTTTAACGTGGAATCCGAACCACGGTGGAGGCCTGGCATTCCCCACATTCACAAGTTGTGATTAATACACGCCTTGTCAGAGGTGAAGGAAGGGTTTAGTAATCAGATAAATCTGTGCCGGGACCGAGGATTGAACCCCGGACCCCAGCTCAGAAGTCCAACACCTTACCCTGGACCACCAGGTCACCAATAATAATAATAATAATAATAATAATAATAATAATAATAATAATTAGCGCCACGTCTTACTACCCGTTTGGGTTATACGCTTAAGTACTAATTAAACTAATGGGTTAGAAAAGAGGAAGATGGAATATAGAGGAAATGAACCTACGTGGAAAATATTTTAGGAAAAACCAACCCAGTTTCCCCGAGCGAGATTCAAACCACGATCTCCCCGTCCTTGGTAGTCTAGCTCAACATGAAACTAGCGCGTTAGCTAACTATGCCACCTAGGTGGGTGTCTTCCTCTCTGAATCTGTCTATCGTCACAAAATCTGGACCACTAAAGTTGAATACCATTTTACCAATGATCACGTGACCTACGTAGTCGTTTGCAGATAATTCTCTAGCATAAGCCCTCAGGGCACAAACAGTCTCAACCTCTTATCACCCTTTACAAAACCACTCTCTCATAGATTTAAGCGTCAACAGTATTCAAAACATTTAGTCAAGTTGGAAATATATTTATTTGAAAAGTATATACAATTTTGGACTATGTGGGCAGTGGTGAGACTAGCTTTTCTATAAACACACATTTTAAAATCTCTAAATTTATTAGAGAAAGAATAAATTATTATCTCTAGATTTTTCCATGTTGGGTCAATGGCAGTGGAACCTTATTTGTGTAGAGGGCGGATTAGCCAAAAAGGAGGTTTGAGGAACTTGAACTCCTTTCCTTAAGCCTAAACCGTTCCGGAGGTCCTCCCCCTGCAAACATTTGGCAATTTGTTGCCCTATTGAAAAGGACCTCATCTGGGGTTATTTTTTGTAAATTATACTCTACTAGAATCTATTTGGAGTGATCCTCCCTGAGATTTTTTTAAAATGTTGATGCCGCCTAGAAGATATTTAGAACGTTCCTCGCCTGATATATATTTTTAATTCGATGCCTTTAGATGCTGTTCAAGGTTTGTTTTTAATCCTATCTTATTCGAAAATATAATTGGGGAATGAAATACTGTAAATCTAGAGGGAAGAGGACGGGGGGAAATTTATTCCAGGCAGTAATCCCCCCACCCCCCCAATACAGAAGTGCTCAATGTAAGGTTATGGACCTGGGCGGGAGAAGGCGCTATGTAATTTTCTAAAGAGTGACCAAATTGATAGCACTCAAAAGTATTCAATCCCTGCCATTAATTAACATTAAAATTAAATCTAAATATCTTCTAGAATAATTTAGTAGATTATTAGTAATTTTTATTTTCTGGTGGTAGTTGGAAGGGGAGGGGGGGGGACCTCCCTTAAAATTATTGTCCGGCTACGGCCTTGAGCTGGGGACACTGGCATGCAAGGATTTGTGCCGTGCTTTATGCCTGAACAAACCATGTTATGTGTCGTGGTTTATGTCTGAACAAATTATGTTACGTGCCGTGCTTTATAACAGAACAAATAATGTTTTGTGCCGTGGCTTACGCCTGGACATGCCAAGTTTTGTGCAGTGCTTTACGCCTGAACATGCCAAGTTTCGTGCAGTGCTTTACGCCTGAACGTGCCAAGTTTTGTGCAGTGCTTTACGCCTGAACATGCCAAGTTTCGTGCAGTGCTTTACGCCTGAACATGCCAAGTTTTGTGCAGTGCTTTACGCCCGAACGTGCCAAGCTTTGTGCAGTGCTTTACGCTTGCACATGCCAAGTTATGCACTGTGTTTTATGCCTGAAGATGTAAAGTTTTTTGCCGTGCTTTATACATGAACATGCCAAGTTTTGTGCCGTGCTTTATGCATGAACATGCCAAGCTATGTGCCATGCTATATACATCAATATGCAACCTATGTGACGCCATATAACTAGGAAGAGGACCTTACAAACTCTGTCGTCCTCTTTACCTTTCAAATACTTATGAGCTCAGCTCACTTTGTTTACCATTTTGTAAGTTCCATGGGAAATAATGATAATGTTGATGTTTTTAGTATTTAAACAGCTGTATGGCTCGTTAAAATGCCATTTAGGAAAGTAAAGATAACAAGTCTATATATATTATTCAGTCCGGTTCAATAAACAAATAACCAGGCCAGTGGTATGAAACTTCTACAAAGCGGGCAGACAGCTTTGAATCGACCGGCCGGTAATCGTTTCAATTTAAAACTAGGGACTACGACGGTTGCTTTGGAAACGAGAAACCTTCCAACACGTGCCACTAGTGGTGTAGTGAGAACACGAGAAACCTTCCAACACGTGCCACAAGTGGTGTATTGAGAACACGAGAAACCTTCCAACATGTGCCACTAGTGGTGTAGTGAGAACACGAGAAACCTTCCAACACGTGCCACTAGTGGTGTATTGAGAACACGAGAAACCTTCCAACACGAGCCACTAGGGCTGTAGTGAGAACACGAGAAACCTTCCAACACGTGCCACTAGTGGTGTATTGAGAACACGAGAAACCTTCCAACACGAGCCACTAGGGCTGTAGTGAGAACACGAGAAACCTTCCAACACGTGCCACTAGTGATGTAGTGAGAACACGAGAAACCTTCCAACACGAGCCACTAGGGCTGTAGTGAGAACACGAGAAACCTTCCAACACGTGTCACTAGTGATGTAGTGAGAACACGAGAAACCTTCCAACACGTGCCACTAGTGATGTAGTGAGAACACAAGAAACCTTCCAACACGTGCCACTAGTGGTGTAGTGAGAACACGAGAAACCTTCCAACACGTGCCACTAGTGATGTAGTGAGAACACGAGAAACCTTCCAACACGTGCCACTAGTGGTGTATTGAGAACACGAGAAACCTTCCAACACGTGTCACTAGTGGTGTATTGAGAACACGAGAAACCTTCCAACACGAGCCACTAGTGGTGTAGTGAGAACACGAGAAACCTTCCAACACGTGCCACTAGTGGTGTATTGAGAACACGAGAAACCTTCCAACACGTGCCACTAGTGGTGTAGTGAGAACACGAGGAAGGATTCAGAGTCGTAATAATAATTTACAACACGTTATCAGAAATATATGTTGATCCACGAATTTTTGTAACATGAACTAGCAACAGTAGACTGACATATTTTATTGTCTCATGGATAAACATATCTTCAAGATTAATATCACGATGGATATTTTCAATTAATTGTGTTGTATCGTGAAACAAATAAAAACAGGACTGCACACAACATTCCCATTAAACAAGTTATTTCAAATCATGTCACAACAGTAGATCCAACTGTCTGGGAAATATATCGCTTTGAACGTGCATTTCCATTAGCTCATGCGCATGCGCAATGATGGCGTCAGTTGGTTTACAGATTTGATTGGGTCTCCCATGCTGATGATGTCGTGCACTATAAACTGCATTTGATTGTGTAATATCTCCTCCGCGTTTTCAAGAGGTCACACTCACACACCAATGACTCATACGATCATTACAAGTACAGTTCTGTAGATAACATTAAACATTAGACTCGGCAAGTATAAACTTATTTTCTCATTTATCACTGCGTATTACTACCCGTTCAGCTTGTATAGGACCTACACGTATATGCTATTTACTCTAATGGGGTAAAGGTGAGGAGGGAAGCATTTTACAGGCAATCTACCCAAATTTGCGTGGAAGGAGAGTGGGAAACCATGAAGGGAAAACCATCTTCAGTACACATGGCCAGGATTCAAACCCCGGTCTCTCTCTGTTTATTAATGTTTTAACTTGAATCTATTTATATTTAATCTAAGTAAAAATAGCGGTCCTAATAAAATTGCGCTTATGGTGGTAGTATTAAGACCCCTGCCCTAAAATAACATGCCCTGTCCTAGTATCCGTTAGTCTAACCTAAAATATTCTAACCTGTCCAAGCAAACACCACTAAAACTAAAGTCACCAAGATACTTAGAACCTTCACTCCATTTGAATATAATGGGAGCTATTTTGGGGAGGGGATTCCTAGTGCCACAAGTTTTAAACCCTTTTTTCATCAACCTGCGCTTTTGCCATGTCAATTGGTTCCTCCTGCTTATAAGACCAACCTGGAAATTCAATCTGACTCAATCATTGTCAATCACTGTCTAAGTAAGATACTAGAGGTTGAAAGACCCCCCCCCCTCCCAGATAACAGGAGCAGGTGTTCACACCCCCCTCCCAGATAACAGGAGCAGGTGTTCACACCCCCTCCCAGATAACAGAAGCATGTGTTCACACACCCCTCCCAGATAACAGGAGCAGGTGTTCAAACCCCCCTCCCAGATAACAGAAGCATGTGTTCACACCCCCTCCCAGATAACAGGAGCAGGTGTTCAAACCCCCTCCCAGATAACAGAAGCATGTGATCATACCCCCTCCCAGATAAAAGAAGCATGTGTTCACCCCCTCTTTCAGATAACAGGAGCAGGTGTTCACACCCCCTCCCAAATAACTGAAGCAGGTGTTCACCACCTCCCACACTTACTTGTTTTCAAGAGAGCACCAGCCGCAGTAGGGATCCTTAGCGCCGAGACACTCCCAGCAAGTCTTGTATACGCTGCATTCTTGCACCTTCACCTTGGACACCTGGAACACACGCACCTATATGTTAGGTCTACTCGCAAGGAAGCTTAAACTAATAAAGAAATATATATATATATCAGCCCCAGTTGTATTTAGTATAAAATAAATAACCGCGCTTTCTTGCGCGAAGCAAAATAATAATACTAACAATAACAATAACAATAACAGGCTAGCAAATACTGGAAAGAAAAAATATAAAAGATATAAATCAATCAGAAAAAAGTGGTGATCCTCCCCAAACCCCCATTGGGATATTGAGGTTCAATCTCTGTCAGGTGTAGCGAGGGTGATTTTTCATCCCCCCCCCGCCCTCCACGGAAATACGGGCACAACTTTACCTAAATTCAGCCTCTCTCATCCCTATCACATTAGAGTAATTAGTATAGTGGCGTATAAGCCGAACCGGTAGTAAGGCGTGATGCCAATTTAAAAAAAAACACTGTTCTAGTTCACCGTTTTAACGCCAGCGATTTGCATATGTCTGCCTGTGGTGGATATGTCTCACGAGAACTTGTGAACGCATCAATTGATTTAATTAAAACGTTGCATGGTTGTTATTACTATTATTAGCACCGCGTCTTACTACCCGTTCGGGTTATACGCACTTACGCTAATGTGTAATGGTAGGGTGATTGTGAGATGAAATGGTGGACATACAGCTTAACGTGGGATCCGAACCACGGTGGAGGCCTGGCATTCCACACATTCACAAGATGTATTGTCAGAGGTGAAGGAAGGGTTTGGTAATCAGATAAATCTGTGCCGGGACCGAGGATTGAGCCCCGGACTCCCAATACAGAAGTCTGACAACTTACCCCTAGACCGCCAGGTCACCCTGCATGTTTGTTATACATATATATCAAGTTCGTTGGAAAATAAAATCAAACGAATGGTTGGGGAGAAATAAACCCTTATGTGTATAAAACCACGGCTTCTAGCAATAATTATCACATATATTTTACCTTTAAGGGCATTTCTTGATACATTAAAGGCTGAAAATTGGTAGAAAGGTACAAACTATTGTAATAAAATTTAACCAAAATTAAGTATTTTAATATTTTTTTGAGGGGGGGGGGGGGAAGGGGGTGAGGCAAGTAAATGAGTGCCCCGCAAAGTAAGTTTACTCAGGGCAGCCCTGTTCATCTCATTGCAAAGATAAGATAGATGAGGGTTGCGAGTGACGTAATATGACATTTCCGCGATAAATGGCACGTCCTGGCTCAAGAGAATTAAAACAAAATCATCCGATGAGTAAAAATGTGGACTACAACAAAAACGGCACCTCGCACTGTAAGTTGGACATTCATCAAATTTAACACTAATGCTTCCGTTACTTGTTTGAGTGGCTTGATGAACATAAGGAAGCATTAAACGTGAAATTCACTTGTTTGTAAAAAAACAATCAAAAGAAGGAACACTAATTAGACCCAACCTGGTGGCATAGTTGGCTAACGCACTTGTGTTGAGCCCGACTGCTGAGGACGGGGAGATCGAGGTTCGAATCTCGGTCGGGTGAACTGGGGGTGGGGTTTTCCTAAATGGTTTTCCACTCTCCCTCCACGCAAATGCGTGTTCACTTCCTTTAATTCAACCTTCTTAATTCCTAATCCATTAGTGTAATTAGTACTTAAGCGTATAACCCGAACGGGTAGTAAGACGCTGTGCTAAATAATAATAACAACACTAATTAGAGATACAATTCTCTCTCTATACAGGATGTACTTAACATATAGGACCCAATTCAATGGCGTACAGGAAAGACAAAAACAACAAAGAAACTTCATATAAAAATGTGCCCCATTTGACTTTTAATCCGTTTATATTCATGTTTGTACTCCAGTAATAGGGAGCTGCTTAATATTATAGGACGTGCTCAAAATGCTACGGTCGTCGTGCCATAGAATAACCCGCACGCTTTCAAAAATGCCAGCTGTTTGCATGACGCTGTGAACAAAACTATTGAAAAAGGTTTTTTTTAAATTTAGCTAAAAAAGTATGTCGAATTGATGAGCATTCCAGTTAGCACATTATACGTTTATAGTTAAAAATATCTATCTTGGAGGCTATATATATATATATATATATATATATATATATATATATATATAGAGAGAGAGAGAGAGAGAGATAGAGAGAGAGTCGTATGTTGATAAGCCATGGCTTTGTTCTATTACAAGGATAATTAATATTGACCGGATGACCACGTGTTTGGCGAGAGGACAAATGAAAGTGCTGATCATAAAAGATCATGTATATGAAAGTGTAGATAAAAATGTTATTCGTGGTGCTAGCGTGGAGTTCTAGTCTCGAAATTAATCGACTAGCTACGTGAGATAAGCAATGAGGGTTTTATTAAATATATAAAGGAAAAATTGCTACCAAACTTGCCACAAATCACATCACATATCCCAAACAGGCCATCCAATCACCGTGTTGATTTTGACACGCTAGCCATCCCCATGTTTATTAGGCGAGGACACGCTATCTCAGTGTTCATAAAGACAGGCCACCCCACCCCACTGTTCATAAAGACAGGCCACCCCACCCCAGGGTCCATAAGGACAGGCCACCCCACGGTTCATAAAGACTGGCCACCCCACCCTAGGGTTCATAGAAGCCCAAACCCAGGTCCATAAGGACAGCCACCCACGCCAACAGGAAAAGAAGCACCATCCATAAGGACAGGCCACCCCACTAGGTTCATAAGGACTGGACCCCACCTTCAAAGAACTGGCCACCCCACCCTAGGGTTCATAAGAACTGGCCACCCCACCCCAGGGTCCATAAGGACAGGCCACCCCACCTAGGGTTCATAAGGACTGGCCACCCCACCCTAGGGTTCATAAGAACTGGCCACCCCACCCTAGGGTTCATAAGAACTGGCCACCCCACCCCAGGGTCCATAAGGACAGGCCACCCCACGGTTCATAAAGACTGGCCACCCCACCCTAGGGTTCATAAGAACTGGCCACCCACCCTAGGGTTCATAAGAACTGGCACCCCACCCCAGGGTCCATAAGGACAGGCCACCCCACGGTTCATAAAGACTGGCCACCCCACCCTAGGGTTCATAAGAACTGGCCACCCCACCATAGGGTTCATAAGAACTGGCCACCCCACCCCAGGGTCCATAAGGACAGGCCACCCCACGGTTCATAAAGACTGGCCACCCCACCCTAGGGTTCATAAGAACTGGCCACCCCACCCTAGGGTTCATAAGAACTGGCCACCCCACCCAGGGTTCATAAGGAAGGCCCCACCCCACTGGTTCATAAGGACAGGCCACCCCACCTAGGTTCATAAGAACTGGCCACCCCACCCTAGGGTTCATAAGAACTGGCCACCCCACAGGTTCATAAGAACTGGCCACCCCACCCCATGGTTCATAAGGACAGGCCACCCCACGGTTCATAAAGACTGGCCACCCCACCCAGGTTCAAGACAGCACCACGGTTCATAAAGACTGGCCACCCCACCCAGGGTTCATAAGGACAGGCCACCCCACGGTTCATAAAGACTGGCCACCCCACCCTAGGGTTCATAAGAACTGGCACCATCCAGGTCCATAAGGACAGGCAACCACGGTTTAAAGAGCACCCACCCAGGTTATAAGACAGAATACTCCAAGCCACATATGGAGTAAGAAAGGCACACTGCCGCAGTGTTGAGTAAGACAAGCACACTGCGCATATGAGTAACAAGACCTAAGAGTGTTGAGTATGAAAAGACACACTTACAAAGTGTTTAATAAGAAAAGAAAGTCATGTTTCGTTAATTTAATGTAAATTTACAGAAATAGGCTCGCATACAATAATGTTTAGTGGAATATTTCATTTTTTGCTGACACCAGAGATATTTTTTTCGGGGCTATACTTCAGAATATATATGTGTGTGTGTGTGTGTGTGTGTGTGTGTGTGTATGTTCATGGAAAAGTGGCTTCATGTACACAGCGCGCGCGACAAAACAGAAGCAAGCAAGCTCTCCGTAAAGTCCACTGCCGAAACAGGAAAAAAAGCCTTGTCAACATATCCTCGGAGCGCTCTGTCAGCGCTGCGTCCGCAAACAGTAATGGGAATGGTGACTCACCCCCAACCCCCTCTGACAAATCAACAAAACACACGCCATATGCATACAGCTTGTGCTTCATCAAAACCAGAAGCCAATAAAAAAAATGCTATACATTCCTTTTATAAAACAGATCTACAATGTTAAGCTACATTTTGGTGGATGGTTCTAACCACATACCAGGTACTCCCGAAGCCAAACATAAAAAAGCCACAAAATGAGACGTTCTATGTTTAACATAAAAGAGGTTTTTTAAATAATTATATTTTTGAAATATCTCAATCTACAATTCAATATTTATATTCTAACAGTACTCTTTAAAGGAACATTTAATCCCCAAACGGCCCTTAGTATTTCCTGACATGGTTTATTATTAAAATAAAAGATTATTATTGACAACCCATCTTTATAACTGTTCAGGTTGTATGCATATATTCTAATTACACTAATGAGATTGGGATAAGGAAGGTTGAATTCAGAGAAAGTGTACCCACATTTGTATGAAGGGAGAGTGGAAAACCATTTTTTGAAAATCACTCTCAGTACACCCGACAGGAATTCGAACCCCGATCTCTCAATTATCGGCAGTCTAGTGTACCGCCGAAATTGACGACTTAGACCAGGGGTTCCCAACTCTATGCCCGCGGGCAGCCTTTTTCGTCTGCCCGACACTTTTTTGAACATAGCTGAAAAGTTCTTGACTAATAATTTTTAATCCGTCACTTTTCCGACAAAAATCAAGTTTGTGCTTATCTAAAGTTATGCTGTTGTCAAGAATCTGGTGATTGGAATCCCTCCTTTTCCCAATCCCCCCTCTCATTCCACTTTATTTGCCGGATCATTTACTAATTATACTTTATTACTTGGAACTATCATAATTTTCACTAATACCACGCTAATACTTCCTATGTCCTTTGTAAATATCCTGATATGGGTTTACACAGCTTTGTCGCCTGAATATACACAGAATAAATATATATTTTAAAAATGTACCCAAGCACAAAAATGGTGGTGATTAGTAAAATAGTTCCTTGTGTATTTATTTTGGTCTTGTTAAAATCGTAAGTAAAGCAGTATTTTTCCATTTATTAACATTTACTTTTAGTTTGGTGAAAATTGTTTCAATTGTTTAAACTGGTTTTGGACTAACTTTGCGTGTGTACCATTTGCATTATTTTACATGCAAATTAAAAAACAATAATATAAACTCACATTTTTTAAATAATATGTATTAGTGTGTTATTTTTATTATGAATTATGTTCTGCTATAGATTTAGTTAAAAAAGTAATTGGTGCCCGCCGCACTACCGTTAGTTTTGAATGTGCTCTAAGGTACAAAAAGGTTGGGGACCTCTGCCTTAGACCATGCGGCCATCGAGGAGAATTAAATACGCAGAAACCCACCCAAGTGGCCGCATGGTCTAATGCGCTTCTCTCGTGTTACACTAGACTGCTAATGACGGGGAGATCGAGGTTCAAATCCCAGGCGGGTGTATTGAGGGTGATTTTCCAAAAAATGTTTACCACTCTCCATCCAAGAAAATGAGGGTACACTTCCTATCAAAACCACTAGCTCTATTAGTACACAAGCGTTTAATCCGAACAGTCTGTAATAAGGTGTTAAAAAAACGCAGAAGTGTTTGTAAAAGGGAAGAAGAAAAATATATTTAAAAAACATACGAAACGAAAGAGTTCAAATCAAATAAACATCAAGCATCTAATTTCATAAGAAAAGTATTTGAACATCAACACCGACATAGGGTGACCTGGTGGTCTAGGGGTAAGGTGTCGGACTTCTGTGCTGGAGGTCCGGGGTTCAAACCTCGGTCCTGATACAAATTTACCTGATAGCCAAACCCTTCCTTCACCTCTGACAATACTTGTATTAATCACAACTTGTGAATGTGGGGAATTTTAGGCCTCCACCGTGGTCCGGATCCCACGTTAAACTGTAGGTCCTCCATTTCATCTCACAATCACTCTACCATTACACATTAGTGTAAGTGCGTATAATCCAAACGGGTAGTAAGACGCGGTGATAATAATAATAATTTCAATTTCCTTTATTAAAGTGCTGGCCAACAGTTGTAAGACCTATAACAAGCCAGCACTGAAAAGTACACAAGTACATACCTTACAATACATATATTTACACACGAAAAAATGATAGACAAAAAATTGATAAATAATGTTATATACTGATGAATAGTTACGAGATAAAAAAATGGGTGTGTGTACTTATGTACGCGCGTGAGAAGTTATACTTCTTTGGCATCATTAAATAAAGAATTAGTTATTAGAAATTAATAATAAATATTTAAAATTGAAAATTAATAATTTAATAATATATATATAATTATTAAAAATAAAATTTAGAAAATAATAAATATATATGACATAATTTGTACTAAATAATATAAGATTCTTAATTTTAAATATTTATTATTGATTATTTAATATTTTAAAAGTAAATGAATAAATTTAATAATAAGTTCAAAAATTGAATTTAAGTTTATTCATTTTTAAAATATTTATTATTTTCTTAATTTAATATTCACTTTTCATTTTTATCAAAAAGTTTTCATTAAATTTGTTCATTTATTTTTATAAATATTTATTATTTATTTTATTTAATAATAAATATTAAAAATTAATATTTTAATTTGATGTTCAATTTAAATTTTTATCACAAGTTTTTATTAAATGTTTTATTAATTTCATTTCTTTATTTTGTAAATATTAAATAACCAATAATAAATATTTAACAATAATAATTTAATAATATTTAGTATTAATTATGTTAAATAATAATATTTTAATTTATATCAATAAATAATACATACGGATAGTTAACCTCAATTATATTGGAACACTTGAAAAGTCTATAAGCACAATTTTTTTCACTAATATTTACGAATAGTAAATAATATTAATCAAAATATTCAATTTAAATCACTACTGAATATAATTTATTAGCACATATATAATTCGCACTTGTATGAAACTAAAACACGTGTTGTGAATGTAGAAACTAGAAACATGTGGATAAATATTATATATATATGAAAACAGTGATCAGAGGCGACGAGCGTACCAACATGCGCGACTAACAGAGGTTCTATTTCTATTTTGTTGGTAGCTTTTTTTTTTTTTCGAGACTTAATGAGCGGTTTAACTTCAACCTGTTACTTTTGTGTTTACAGTGATGCGCGCGCATCTTAAAATTTCACTCTCATCAATTTTTCATAACGCGCCTAAAGAAGTATAACTTCAAAAAGTAGTTAATAATAATAAGAATAAATAGTAACATTAAAAACAAATAACTAAATAGTAAGCAGTAACATTATGCAAAAAATAGATCAGAATATTGTAAGTTTAAATAATATAGGCAAAACCTCTACATGATAAATTAATGATATGGGATAACCTTAAATAACTCTCTCAGTTTAGTTTTCCTTTTATGATAAAAGTCGAATAATAATAATTATAATAATAAAGTCATATCTTGGATGATAATATTTCAACGTCATTTTATAAGGAGTAATAATTATATTGTAGCTACTGATGCGCCACTGTCAGTTTCAAAAACTGTTAAACTTTGTGTTTTATCAATCGAACTATGAAAATGAAGCTCATGTGAAGAAGCGTACTCATAAGAGGAACGGTGCTTGCTATAAATCACCGCTTGCCTACCTGCCTTAGAGAGGCATGGCCTTGAGTAAGAACTTCCTCGTGTGCAGTTATATAGTAAAGAACAGGCGCGACAAAGAATTAAGATGAAATGAATCGGTTCATTCCTAATTCCCAAAGGCACAGGATGGGGTGAGTCTTTTGTTGTTATTATTATTATTATTATTATTATTATTATTAGCACCGCGTCTTACTACCCGTTCGAGTTATACGCACTTACGCTAATGTGTAATGGTAGGGTGATTGTGAGATGAAATGGAGGACCTACAGTTTAACGTGGAATCCGAACCACGGTGGAGGCCTGGCATTCCCCACATTCACAAGATGTCTTGTCAGAGGTGAAGGAAAGGTTTGGTAATCAGATAAATCTGTGCCGGGACCGAGGATTGAGCCCCGGACCCCAGCACAGAAGTCCGACAACTCACCCCTAGACCACCAGTTCACCTAAGAGTCTTTAGTTACATGCCGGATTATTGAAGTTTGGCAACACTGCGTTGAGACCGGTCACAACAGAGCCACGGTATTGCTCATTCAGTTCAGATTGTTTCTCGTGTGGTTTACTTGATTTGAAATTTTCGTGGTTCACGCTTACATCATGTTTTGGGTCAAAAAGAAAAACCTACAATAAATTAATTAAAATTGTGTGGATGTGATTAGTGATATTCAACTAACAAATCACATGATTCCAGAATCCTCAGTTTGGTATTATGCTTACTACAAATTGTCTGTTCGTTTGGAATGCAGTTGTTGCATTGATTTTTTTAGTTGGGCATGATAAAGATGCTAAAGTATTTCAATGATCTTGGTTTATCAACAACCGTTTGGAGGTTTGGGGTTAATGGACAATCAATAATGAAGATTTTAATAACAGACACGTTCGAAAATAAGTTTCTTCAGCACAAAAATCAGAAGTAATTTTTCCTATACACCCGCTTTGGTGGCCGCATGGTTTAAGGCGCTTCTCTCACGGTGGACTAGACTGTCAATGACGGGGAGATTGAGGTTCGAATCTCGGTGTACTGAGTTTTTCCCCCAAAATGGTTTTCCACACTTCCTCCACGCAAATGTGGGTACACTTCCTATGAATATAACTTGCCTCATCCTTAAAATCCCTAGCTTAATTAGTACGTGGCGTAAAACCCGAACGGGCAGTAAGAAGCATTGCTAAAAAGAAACTTCCTGTGTTTAGTCTATAAATAAGTATATTTGTAAGGATCCAGATTTAGAGCAATCAGCCGTCTCTGCGGTAATTCCTTGCGTGAATTATTTAGTTTGCTTTAGACAACGCTTGGAAATATACTGTTTGTTAATCAGCTACATAAAGTATAGGAATCATACATTTTGTAGTGAAAATTCTTGTTTGGAAAATAAGAAAAGTTAAACACTTTACAAAAGTAATGTTTCAAAGTTATATATCTCAAGGCTAGTAAGGGTTCAAAGAAATTAGATAAATAATACGATAAATAATACTCTTAAATTTAGTAAAATATTTGCTGAACCGTGACACCTAGATTTGGGAATGGAACCTGGGACCTTTGGATTAATGCAATAATGAATAATGTTTCTAGGCTTCGAGCCATTTCCCTTTTGTAATTTTAATCATAATTTTCTAATCGTGTTGGAGAATGGTACATATTCATTACCTAGCAAATTTATTTTTAAAAAAAAGTATTTTTTACATGTTTTATTTTTTATATTTTTCAATCTTTTACGAATATCTCTAAAACAAAAAATACTTCAAACATGTTTTTAAATGAACAAAACTGTAAATATTCGCCCAATTATCCATAAGAACCAGCTGATCGCTAGGTCTCATGACGCCTCATTTATCACTCTGGCCTGAACTAAAGACGGCCATGTTAAAGGCCATCCACGAGTTTAAGTATTATAACAGAAATTATTATTATTATTATTATTTAGCACCGCGTCTTACTACCCGTTCGGGTTATACGCTTTAAGTACTAATTACGCTAATGGATTAGGAATTGGGAAAGTTGAATTAAAGGAAGTGAACCCGCATTTGCGTGGAGGGAGAGAGGAAAACCATTTAGGAAAAACCACCCCCAGTTCACCCGACCGAGATTCGAACCTCGATCTCCCCCTCCTCAGCACTCGGGCTCAACACGACTAGCGCGTTAGCCAATTACGCCACCGAGGCGGGTATATAAGAGAAATTAAAATTGCTATTAACATTGACAGATTATTATCATAGTAAACAATAAAAAGATTCAGATACAACCAATTCAACTGTAAAAGCTGAATAATTCACTATTTGAGTGTACTTAATCATTTTTTTTCTTTCTTTCTTTCGAATAACCGTTATGGATGTTATTGACAAACGAATGCAGGATAATCTAAGAAAAAATCACTCTTATCCTGTGCCCTTTGATTAGTATGGTCAAGCAGAAAATATCTTTAACGGGTAGCAAGACGTTTAGCACTACTAGTAAAATATATAAAAACAAAAAATAGCACCACGTCTCACTACCCGTTCGAGTTATACGCTTATGTACTGATTACAATCTTGGTTTTAGGGATTAGGAAGGTTATATTCAGAGGAAGTGTACCCGCATTAGCGTGTAGAGTGAAAGACCATTTTGGAAAACTAGCCTCAGTAACCCGACCATGATTCGAACATTGATCCCCGTCATCGACAGTCGAGTCTACTGAATGAGTGGCACGTTAGACCACGCGGCCACCAAAGCAGGTTAGTCTAAATATAAAATATTATTCGGATTTATTTTTCTTCATCTCAATATTAATATAGGCTATGTATTTGTTCATGTTCAAACATTTTAGTTTGTTTTTATGTAAAATTTGTCTAGTAGGACCCTAGAACTTGGATGAGTGGCTCTGTTTTGTTCTTTTTTTACATCGCGTCTTACTACATGTTCAAGATGTACACATTTGTACTAATTACGCTAATGTGTTAGGATGAGGAAGGTTGGATTTAGAGGAGGTGTACCAGCAACTGTGTGTAGCGAGAGTGGAAAATCATTTGGGGGGGGGGGGGGGGGGGGAACCAGCCTCATTACACCCGACCGTGATTCAAACCCCTATCTCCCTCATCGGCAATCTAGTTCTATTGCGAGAAAGACGCCTTAAACCATGAGGCCACCGAGACAGGTAATATATAGATTATATTAATAAGTACCGCAATAAAATTCGAAATTACCAGTTGGGTAAAGACACGATGACGCAGAAAATTAAGGATGAGCTCTAATAAAATTCTTGCTGATAAGTAAATTTAAGTATGCGCTAGCGAGATATGGTTAATGATGTGGCAGTTTATGAGAAAACTAAGTTTTACCAAAACTCGTAAATATTTTTTTTAATATTCGACTTAATTCTGATAAAAATCAAAATAATCTTTCTATCGATAATTATATTAAAAGTTTTGAAAACTCATTTTAATTGTAGAATGTTCTTGCGCGTCACACTCACAATAGACTGGACTTTCGATAACGGGGATATGGGGTTCGAATGCCGATCGGATGTTCTGAGAGGGGTTTTCCTAAATAGTTCTCCGAGCCACCTTCACGCAATTGCGTTTACACTCCATCTAAATTCAAACTTCTTCATCCCTAAACATTAGTTGTTATTAGGACAGGGACCAAATTACAAAGCACTAATGAAGCCCATATAATTTTGGGCTTACTACATGAATAAATGGTTTCGCTAAATTAATAAGAAGTTTCTTTAGTATACTTTAACTATACCGTGTTTATTCTTATCTCGTTAGAAGAAACTATGCGGATATCATGTAAAAAAAATCATACGGTGCCCTGCCTTGACTTTCTTTTATCTTAATACAGAAACATTTACTACAAGTTGTAAGATTCGTGACAGGAGATCACATACTTTTTCTTACCACCGCGTCTTACTATCTGTTCAGGTTATACGCTTATGAACTAATTATGCTAATGATTTTAGGAATGAGGAAGGTTATATTTATAAAAAAAATAATACGGTTAGTACCCATATTTGCTTGGAGCGAGAGTAGAAAATCATTTTGAAAAACTACCCTCAATACACCTGACAAAGATTTGAACCTCAATCTCCTAGTCATTGGCAATCTAGTTTACTGCGAGAGTAGCGCCTCAGACCATGTGCCCACCGAATCGGGCAGTATACAGTATTACAGAAACACTTCACCTAAGAGAATAAATGAAAGAATATACACCTTTACAGAAACATTGAGAAAAGAGGAACCTCTCTTTTCAACAGTTGTCAAAGAGATCCATAGTGTGTGTGTGTGTGTGTGCGTGCGTGCGTGCTAAAAGCTCAGAACAATTGGTGTTATAAAAATATACTTGCCTTTGCTCGTTGGGGAATTTAATTCCAGAGCCCTTTTTTTGATAAGTCTTACCTTTTAGCCACAAGCGACCTACAAAGAAAGATCCGCACCGACTTTAGTTGCTCCGACATTTTGAACTTTTTTTCAGGGGTTAAAAATTAATTCTTTTTAACTTTTCGGGATTTTCCCGTCGGTTACAGGCTAAAAGCTAAAAGTATGCAACATTTCAAGTTTCCAACTCATCTGAAAGTGGGCAAACATTAATGTCAGTGAGTGAGTCAGCCATGTGGCTTTATAGTTGTATAATATTCCAAATAAATTGTTTTAAATTTGAATAGTTTTACAGCTTTATGATGAGTAATTATTTAGTATCTTCAATAATTCAAGAAATATGATAAAAATTTGACATTTCTGCTTATTTAAAGTGCCCCTAAGGCCTTTTTTCATGGGAAAATGTTTGTAATGTTAAACAATGCTTGGATACTACAATTAATCAAAATCGTTACCTAAAGTTGATTTAGAGAAACTATTTTTTTTCTTTATTTTTGCTCTTCAGTAAAACTTCCCTTAATTTTAGGGTTAGATATCTAATTCCACAAATCCTTCGAGAGAATCTTATGAAAACCATAGATACAGCCCGATTAGTAAAATGGTTTAGGCTCTGAGATACAAATATACGGCATCGGAAAAAAAACACCTTTTTTCGTTTCATGGTTTCATGAAGCGTCGAAATTTATCAAAATCTTAGAGTTAGATTTTTTTTACGATCACAATCCTTTTCTATCTGGAGGGTCGAGAGAAAGTAAAACCGAATGTGGGCCCAAATGTGATGACGGTGCCTTTGTCAATTGTACACCTGAATGCTCGCACACTCCCAGACTTACGCCAGTGTTCCTCAGGGAATACTCACATTTGAAGGGAGGAGTTAGTCCCCCCCTCCCCCCGCACACATCCGCAAACAAGTTGTCCTTCTAAGCCCTCTAGACACATCGCTCTGCTCCGCCCCTTCCTTACGGAGTTAAATAATCAATGAAAACGGAAGCGTCTTTAGAGGAGAGAAAAATATTATTTTTTTAAAAAAAAAGGGGGGGGGGGGAGGTCACGAAGCTTTTGATGACAACAAAACATGAGTTCACCCACGCTTCATTAGCTCCGAGACTGAATATAAATCCAACAACAAATAAGATATATACCCCCCCCCCCATTCCACCTAGCTTTTACTCAAATTCCCAAAACAAGCAAAACCTCTCCACTTCCAGAGAAGATAAATTTGAAAGATTCAAAATACACAAATCAATAAAGTCGTTTCTTCGTAAGGTCATTTGACAATTTCATTTAACAATTTTAACAAGCATATAATAAAAGCTATAAATAGTGACTCAATTATTTCAAATCATTACAGTTAACAAATTATAAGGGGTCTAACTTGCTATCTTATGCCTTTTTGCGTGCCATTGTTAAGGTAAACTGTAAACTATCTAGTAATACTACATTTCAGCGGGCGTTAATCATAGCAGGCCCAATTCAGCTCCCGGCTAGCGCGAGGTTTGGAAGTAAAAGGGAAAAGAAAATACCTACGATATGCCAGATTACTCGAAATTTTCCGCTGTAACGATGGGGGACAAAGCGACAAAGTTTCTTGTTAATAACTACAGTATGTCCCTATTAAGACAGAATGAAGATTTGTGCACAGTGCTTATCTGTGAAGACATTCTAAAATAGTAAAAAATGACCTTTTCAATGCAGTTTTTATACAAATATAATTTAATATTTCAACAATATTCAGTAGGAACTTCTATTAACTCTTTATCTCCATTAATGTTTGATCATAAATGATCCACGTGAAATAGTTTTCGTGTAAATTCACGATTTCTAGCCGACTGTATCACAGAGTTGATTGGTAGGTAATTAGTGTTTACCTTTTAATGGTACGCAAAAAGCATAAAATAGTAAGTTCGACCCCTTAAACTCGTTAAGTGTATTGGTTTGAAATTAATGAGTCGTCATTAATTATAGTTTATAAATGTACACTTGTTAAAATTATGCAGTAAATTTTTATTGCCGCATTACCTTAATGGGGATCGTGCGCGTTATCAAGTCTTCATGGGCCGAATTCATTTCCAAATGATTAAATATTATAAAATGACCTCTTCCATAAAACCCTTTCGCCTTCTAAAATACTGAAATATATCTGAATTGGCTACCAATATGACAGTTCTTAGTTTGTTTTTCCAGATATAGGACCTGTACTAATCATCATCGTCAACTTTTTTCAGCATGTGGCCGGGTCAGTTTAGGAAAATGTAGTACTACCCCGCTCAAATACGGACACGTACTATGACATGTTTCCGAGTCATTTTTCCACAGAATGCACCTCTTTTAACATACTATGCTAGTGATTTTAAGAAAATATTCGTTATCTATTCGGAGCGAAGTTTGGCAGTAAGAGACGAGAAAAGGGGGGAAGGGGTACAAAAGAGTCGTTCACAGACAAGGATAGCCCAGCTATGGGTACTATATGGGTATTTCACTAATTGTTTTGAAAGTTATTAACGGAGAGATTAATAATTTAGTAAAAATTAATAAGACTTACTTGGCTTAATCCACCAAATGGATTTAAATGAAAATTTAATCATTATTTTATTTGTATAGTTATTAAATTAATTTATTACAAGTTTAACTGTGGCTTATAGAGAGAATAGTGAAAACTGACTTAGCAAAATATCTTTAGAATAACATAATTGTTAAGTTTGATTTACACTGTACGTGGTTTTCGATGCACGATTCGTAAGCAATTCGTCGAGAGTTAGTCGTAAATTCCTCTAAATTCAACATTCCTCATAACACATAAGCGTAATTAGTAAAGAGGCATACAACCCAAACGGATAGTAAGACGTGGTTCTAAAAAAAAAAAAAAGTTGTAAAGAAGCAAATTAAATAGAGCCTTTGTTGACCCGTTATGTTCATAATTCATACTTCAATTTCTTATCATCGATTAGTTAACTAAACTGATTTTAAGGTTGGTCCGATATTTGTCTCCCCCCCCCCCCCCAACCGTGCTTTCTATCCACCCCTCCCCTTCTTATAACCCTCTCGTCTCTTAACACACTATAGTTTGAAGTTTAATATGCTTTAGGTGCGACTTCTACAATTTAACCCCTCCACCACATGGCGCCACTGAAGAAAATGTTCCTATTCAAAATTTCCCGGAAAATTTTCATCTCCCCAAGAGTGATGCTTGAGGTAGGAACAATGATGTCAGATGGTAAGGATTTGATTAG